>PVKS010018373.1:0-40236 GCA_004027875.1 Aplodontia rufa
AAGTTGATGGGAAATTTCATTTAAGCAAGTGATCTTGATAGAATTTGTGTTTATAAATATGTATACACAGCATGAAGATAGGATTTAAGGAGGGTAGAGTAGAGACAGAAAGGCCAATTAGGACGCCACTACTTCAGTTTAGATAATAATTTATAGAAAACTTTTCTAAATGGAAAAAAACATACCGATTATTAATTGAGTTCTGGATACTGCTTAGATCCCTTTCCAATGTCTTATTTGACCCTTTTTAGGATCTTATGTATTTTGGGTCATTATGTCTAATTGTAATGATTAAAACAAAATAAAACTGAGGCTTGGAGAAGGTGAGGATTGGGACCAAGATAATATGCCAGTGTAGATTGGAGCCAGATTTTGAATCATTATGTGTTTTCTGCCTCCCTCAGCAACGATAGTATGGATGGAGACCAAAAATGGGCATGAAAGATATTAGGAGTTGGATTTTATTAGACTCAGTGGAGATGTTCAGCATATAATACATTGATTAGAATTAGAAATCTATGTTATAAACTTAAAGATATATTAAAACCGATGGGCTGTACAAAATTAAAATGAGAATAAGAGAGAATACTACAGATTGCATATTTAAGGGTCTCTTAAATTCTTTACTCTCAGTAGAGACCTAGGCTTTATATTTAAATTTGAAAGAGAATTAAGAAGAGATTCCTGTAAAAACATTAAGATGAGGAAAACAGGGCAGGCATGGTGTCATTACAAAAAAATGGGTGTGATTGAACCGTGATACATATGGCAAGCAGTTCACTATTTTAGCTGCATGCTGTGATGCTCACCTATAATCCCAGCAACTCAGAAGGCTGAGACATGAGGACCGCAAATTCAAAGCCATCCTTGGCAACTTAGCCAGGCCCTAAGCAAACTTAGCGAGATCCCATCTCAAAATTAAATATAAAAAGGACTGGAGATGTGGCTCAGTGATTAAGCACCCCAGAGTTCAATCTCTGGTACAAAATGAAAAAGAGAGAGAGAGAGATTAATTCACTATTTTAAAGAATAAAAAATAAATGCCCATAAACTGAACAGCTAGGATATGTTATCCAAGATTATACAGTTACGATGAAGGTCTTGTTTCTGAGTCCCCGGCAGAACCCTGATCGTGAATCCCAGTAAAAGAACTATCATAGGAATATAAAATGTTAGTATACAAATAAAACTACCATAGTTAGAATAAAATAACTAACAAAGACATTTTAAAATGATCTTTGGTTTCTAAGAATCACAAAACAATTCAAAAGACATTAGCTAATACTTAAGCAATACCAAAATAAGAGGAAGAAGAAAAAAATAAAGAAAAAGGTGGGGAGAATCCCAGGAAAACAGAAGAAGTATCAGTGGAGTAGAGGAAGAAGATGGAGGGGGAGGGTAAAGGGATAGCAAAATAAAGAAATGGTAGAACAAATCTGACCATACTTTCCTATGTACATATATGAATATACCACAGTGAATCCCACATTTATGTTTATCTATAAAGTACTAATTTAAAAAAAGAATGGAAAATAAATAGAACAAAGCAGTAGAGTAGAGGAAAATGAATGGGGGGAGGAAAAAGTACTGGGGAATGAATAGGAGCAAATTAATTTCCATGCTGAAAATTAAGTTGAAATGAACCTCAGTATTACATATACCTATCATGAATTAATAAAAATGTACTAAAATAAAAAGATGGTATTGGGACACAATAAACAATAATCTAAGTATGTAGAAATATTATTTATTAGATTGAATAATTCTCTTATTATCTTTACTAACTTTTCTATTAGACTTGAGAATAAGAAAGAAAATGATGTATTGGGAAAATATTTAGAACAAAATACAAAAGCAATATAAGTTTAAATGTTTCAAAATATTTTGTACAGGTATGACCACTGGCTAAACAAGTCCACTGAAAATATAGGAGAAAGAGGAATTTAAATTTGTGATGAAGGAATTAGATTTATCACAGAGAAAATACTTTGCCAGTTTTGAATATAGTATACTTTTATTTTAAAGAAACTCTCAAAAGATTCTAGGTACCCTTAAGGAGATAGTAATTATTATAGTTAAATATTGCTTTACCATTTGCTAAGTCTTTAAATATTTTCTTTAAATTTAGTTTCTCCATCTTTTCATCTGAAAATTGGAATAAGAAAATATCTGTTTAATTGTGCTCCAGGATTAAATCAATTAAACTATCTAATGAGCTGAGCATAGCTCTAGGCCAATAGCATGTAATACTTGTTAGGTATTTTCCCTCTCTTTCATGTTATTGTTATTATATTTTGAATATTTATTTTCAAAAAAATTATTATACCTACAATGAATACTTAGTCTTCAGTGAAAAGAAATGTCTATATTTAAGATAAAAACTTCACTCATGTTATCTAGTTTTGGTGACTTGACTGATTAATCAATTAGTCTCTATGTAAAGAAGATCTGAATTTAAATGTGGGGAAATATAGTCACTGAAACTGAATGGACAATTTTTCAAGTACTAGAACTGACTAATTATTTGCACTTATTTTGATTGTTGCTTTATATTTTCCAATTTACATTACCATCTTATTAACATATGACCACTGCCATAATGGAAAAATATATTTTATATTATTGACAAGGAACAGTTGGCAAAAGCGTCCTTCATTTGCAAATCTCTGTTGATATTTTACAACAGTTACTAAAATAAAGCTGAAGCATTAAAGGGATGTAGGAAGATGAAGCCACATATTGTAGTTTCTTTGCTTTGTTGTGATTATCGGAAAAACTCATTGTAATTTAAGAATCATAATGAGAATAGGAAGAAGGGATTACACCATTATCCAATACTAGCACCTGTATTTATGAATGGAATGCAAATTATTTACCAAATTACACATATTTTTTAAAACAGAACTCTCCATCAATGAATAATCCAGCATTCAGTTAAGTTCTTTCCATGTGCTTAGCACCTGCAAAGACTCAAATTTTACAAAACAGATATATAAGCCAAATGAGTTCAGTATGAAAGGAGCAAATGTGGTACAGAAATTAAATATGCTATTGGAATTTCCAAGATATAGTCTTGAGGCAACAGAATTCCTAAACCCATGAATATCACAACAATAAAAGCCAGCTTTTATCAAAATGTAGTAAGGTACAATCAGAAACTATCTTAGATCCTCTTGGGAATCCTAATAAATATATTTCCCTTTATTTAAATTCAGATCTTCTTTACATTCTGCCTCCTTGAATGTCATTACATAGTCTTTACACAGAGACTAATCTGATATAGTGTTACTACTTAACAGATAGTGACTTAAAGAAGATGCCTCAACTTAGTTTAACTATTCCAGGAAGTAGAGTGGACTCAACCTCAATCTCAAGATAAATTATGATTCTTGCACACTAGCTTCATAGCATTAAGCAAGTTCATGTAAAATTGAAAATCGCCATTGATCTTCAGGGTGTCTTGCCAATTTATGCTGTAGTAAGCCAGGATTCATAAAATTTGCTCATTTTTTAAATTAACATACTACATAAGAGCTTAGGAGGAACTAGAGAAAAGTGTGAGCACTATAGATTTGCCTTAAAATTAAGAAAATATTTAGAATTTCCTTCATTTAAGTTTTTCTCTATACAATTTTTTTAAACCTTTGGCACTTGATTTTACTTGCCTGCTACCAAGAGCTGAGAGATGACACATCAATGAACAAGTGGCAAATGGATATTAGCAGAAAACTCAAAACAGTCAAAAAGCTTGTTTTATGTGTGTGGACCTGGGTGTTAGTGATTGTGATTCTATATCTGATACATATAATTAAATCATATTTTTCTGTTCCTAACTTTTCTATCACTGTGTTTCACAAAGGCAATGGCATTTTGAAAACAAAAACAAAGCAAAACAAAACATAAAAAAAATTTAAAAATCACCATGATTGGTAGGTTCAGTTGTACCTGAAGACTACAGACAAGGACTCAAAACAGGGACATGTGATAAGAGTAATGACATTCCAGAAGGCAGAATCCAGCACCAGTCAAGGCACAGGAGGTGGCCACATTTACAGTGTGTGGGAAAATGTGGTGCCTTTCACTGAGAGTAATGAGACATATCAGGGTAAAGTTTAGCCATTCAACTTCTGCTATTGAAAGCAGACTTCCTTGTATACTTCTATAAATAAGCAAGGTAATGTCTATCCAATATTAATTGTAAAAAATATATGGATCTCTTCCTGTTTTCTGATTATAATTTCAAGTAAGAAAAGATATTCACTATCACTCTATTTTTCAGAAATTGAATTTATATGTAAATAAATAAATTGATTGAATATCATTTACTTTACCTCTGTTGTTGTTTGTTCAACTCCTTTATGTCAGGGGAAATCCAGCTGCTGCTCACCAGCCTAGGGTGAAATTTGTCACTCACTCTGCATCTTTGCTATTACTTTTTTCCCCATAGGGTAAACTTAAAGCCAGGTGTCACATACTGGTTTGGTGCAATCATTTTCTTTATTGAGGAAATTACATAGGATAAATACTGAAGATGAGAAGGAAGGAAATTTTCCCTTCTAGTTGATTTTTCTCCAGCTGTTTTTCCTATAATATTGCTACATTGCTATTAAATAACATATATTTTGAAAGAATTTTCATCAGGGTCCCCTTCTGAAGCCTACTGCTTTCTCTTTTATTATTGAAATGCTCTCATTTCCATCCCTCTTTTCTCCCTTCCATTACCCTCTTGCATTCTCTGTGCTTATTAATTCCCATGTAAGTTTTCTTCAAATGAATGGCAACACATAAACTTTGTGAAGTCAGATAACATGTTCATTATTGTGTTCTTGTTCCCCCTATGTAAGACACACAGTAGACAAGAAATAAGTATTTGTTGACCAAATTCATAAAGAGGTGGAGTAATGAATCAGGATGGCCTTATGAAGACAACAGAGCAGACTACTTTCTTATGCATTTTCTTCCTGGAGCTCTGTACATATATGCCAAAACACATTCAGGATTTTGAAACAAACACACTTGTATTGTTGGGTGAATTGAGACCTGCAGTTGCCAAATATGAAATATTTGTCAAATGGGGATTGAAGGCTGCCGGAAGAAGTGGGTGGTTATAGTCATATCTACCTCACTGTGTTGGCCTCCTAGCAACCCCTCCACATAGAGATACTCTCTCTAATCCATTCTACACTTCATTTCTTGATTAACCTGCTTCAGCCACTTTTTTTATTGTTATTCTGTTCAGAAGTTTTATTTTATGCCAGTTGTTCTATTGTACCCTAAGGTTCTTTTAACACCTATTTCTTCAATACATTGCACAATTCTTGAGGAAAGAGAATATGATAGCCTCTATCTCTGTCTCTTCTTATCTATCGATACATGTATTCACATATATAAATGAATTGAACTTCATCCAAGTAGTTTCTAGACCTCCCTTATTTTCTCCCTCTGACAAGTGACAAGAATATTACTAAACCAATTATTCATAAAACTATTTTTGGCTTTATTAAAACATTTGTGCATTGAAGAGAATATAACTTTATACTTTTATTACTGTAAACCAATTTGTCTGTTAAAATATATACTTGGATTAGAAATTATCTATTAAAAAAGTCACTGTGGGGGAGCACACAACCTTTTTTATGTCTAAGGTTTATAGCCATGCTTTATCAAGAATGGGCCAAAAGAATTTCGTCAATTGCACATTCACATCTTCTATTTCTTCCTGATGTGGTTATTGACTCTTCTTTCTTGATTTCCCTGCTATCTTTATAGTGGATGAGGCATCGTACTCTAGGGTATTCTGCTTATCTCTGTTCTAATTACAACAGCAACACTGTTTTCCCAGACTGTGTCTGCCAAGAATGCATTTACTACCTTTAGCCAACCACACCATCCATTTGTACATTTTTTCCTCCTTCATGTGGCTGTTTACTGTTCATTGGGATTCAGCTTTGATGTCACATCTGCTGTTAGGCCTCTGGTAACTCTCCTAAGTATGTCAAAATCATATTCATGGCTTCATGTGTCAGATTGTTTTCTAAGTGTGTAGGTTAAATTTTAATTTCTTCAAAATAAAGCCTTTTATTCTCCATCTCAGCAGAGTTCAGGAAATAGTGCACACTAAGTTAATGTTTAGGTGTTTGCATGTGAACTTCAGTATAAAAACATGCAAATAGGACATGGGAGGTGGAATAGATATGGAGTGAGGAGGTTGTGTATCTAAATTCTAAATCTGCCACTGATTAATTGAACACTGGGTATACATTGCATTCTCACTTTCAATTTTTTTATTTGTAAAATTAGTTATGGAGGAATGGGAAGGACTAGATCCTCTCTTGAGCCCTTCAAACCTAATATGCATGGTTTGTTTGTTTTCCTGTTTATTATTTTTGGGTACAGAAGCAGTGTAAGTTTAGCCACTGGGTTGACAAAGTTTTTTTGAAAACAAATAAAATTTGATATGCAACAAAATAAAGAGGTCTCAAAGTTCTTCCAGGTATATTTAAGGAGAAATGTATAATACTGTGATAGACATTTAAATTATGTAGATGTCTTAGATTCTCTACTCTTGAGCTTTTGATTGCAGAGAAACAATTAAAAGAATGAGATGATGATGGTGGGCTTTGTATTAATCAGGTATGGGTCTCAGTCCATATTCTTCCTCTAACTATATGACTGGGCCTTCATCTTTCAGCACTTTGTTTTATTCAGCTGTAAAATGGGACTAGAAATACTTATAATCTGTATGATTTTGAAAAAACTTATAAATTTACATTATGTTTTATTAATCCTTATAAATCCTGTGAACTGTTCTTGATGAAGACCAGGTGCTTAGCAAGTCATAGGTATTCCTGTTATGGAACTAAAATTAGTACCACTGAGACAATAATTTTGGCTTAATATGACAACTATCACTGAAGATACAGGACTAAAAGAAAAAAGAAATGATGAACCCTGTTAACCATTCAATAGATAAGAGATTCTATCTTCACAACCTTCTGATTAAAGGCCAATTTACAATATTTTGGTGTTCAAAGATGATTTTTATTCTGATATTGCTATTGTTCCAGTCATGAGTTATGGTTCAAAAATAATGATTATGTAGCGGATAAGCCTCATGATGCTGCACACATACAAGCAGAATTTAGGGAAGCATGGATTTACATTAAATAAACAAATATATCAGCCTACCCAAGTGTAGTCAGGTAATGTGAGTTTAACACAACTCTCCACCCTATTAAAATACACACCGAGTTGCTGAAGTCTCTCTCTAATAGATATTTAGTGCATATCTCAGTGTGAAACAACCTGATCTGCAAAAATTGTGAGATGAATTTTCCAAACTAATATTGCTAATAATTTTTGATTGCTAAAATTAGTCATCATAAAAAAACTTAGCATATTAAGATATCTACTGTGTAACTGAAAAAGATGATCATGGTAGGCCCTATTTTATAGAGTTGTAGCTTTAAGTTTTACTCATAATACTGACTTATCTTCTAAAATCATCATCAATCAATCCATGTATTCCTTTTCCTCCCCTCCACAGGTATCCTATTTGAAATGTATGATGTAGAGAAATGTATGTAAATCAAATAGAAATAGCTTATTTTTTCTATAGTTACATCTATTTCTTTTTCTTCATTGAGGAACAGAATTTTCCATTGCAAGATACTTCATAGGGTACTTGTAGGGAGTTACTAGTCACTATCCTTATTCATGATTTTGGTTTTAGCATTAAAATCATAAAAAATTTTTGAGAAAACAGGTGATTTGTTACTATGTCACTCAAATGGTCTGGCAGAAGATTACTTCCCTAAAGAAGATATCCAAAACTTTAGTGTATATATATGTATATACACACTTCCCATAGTATACTGTTATAACTTCATAGTGCATTATAATCTGTTTGCTTATTTTATTTCATAAGGAAAGAGTGTAATAGTGAATATATATATTCAATATTTTTTCTTATTCATTTTTCTTCACTACAAGTACAGCTAATGGATAAAAATAATTCATTTTGTTTGCTATTACCTTAGCTGCAACTTTGAATAATTTCTACATAAACTTGATGTGAATATTTCTCGTGTTTAAATACTAAAGTTTCATCACTGTTCTCACACCAGATTTTATTTTCACTTCCTCTCATTTTCTAATAATTCCCAATTTAATATTCCTCACACTGGTTACTCCTTGCCCCATTTCTTTCTCTGCATTGCTGCTTGGATTATTGTTTTAAAATATATCTGGCCACTCTACTTCTTGGGCCAACACTACTTGGCAAATAGTTTAAAAGTACAAATTGCTAACTGGGTACATTAATGTTCTTCCCAAATCCCCATATTCACTTTCAAATCCATTTCTTGCCTGTCTTAAAATCTACACTAGACCACTCTCCATTCAATATTCAACAAACATACCATTTTCTTTAAGAAATTCATAGCTTTATTTCACTTCATGTCGCTCCCTAGAAAGTTTCTATGTCAGTACTCTCTGCATGTGGCAAGAAACTACCTACTCTTCATGACTAAAGTGCAAGCTCTCACTAAATTTGTTCTCAAAGTACTTGCCATAGCATACAGTTATAACTTTGTAATACATTATGCTCTGTATGTTTTTTTCTATAAGAGTGTAATAATGATTTCTTTTTTGCTTTGTTTTGGTTTGGTTTGGTTTATTTTTGTACCAGGGATTGAACCCAAGGACAGTTAAACACTGAGCCACATCCCCAGCCATTTTATCTTTTGAGACAGGGCCTTGCTAAGTGGCTTAGGGCCTCACTAAGTTGCCGAGGTGGCTTTGAACTTGCAATCCTCCTGCTTCTACCTCCCGAGGCCCTGGAATTACAGTTCAGTGCCACTCTACCTGCCATAATAGTGTTTCTTACCCATGTTAAGACTTCCAGTGGTTATGCTAGAATCTAGAATTCCAGCTCCTTCATGTTGAATGAAAACTTGGAATGACTGACTTATTGGCAGCTTTATGCCTGTTTCAGGAGGAACAGAATTATCCTATATATTTTTGATACAGGATTACTTAATTTAGTAATTTTTTTATTTTAAAATAAACATATATAAAGCTCATAGTATTTATAAATATTTGGTCTTACTAATTACACAATTATTATTGAACCATTTAACCAAAATAATGCATAGTGATGCAGGTGGGAACCATGGCAGAGATGGGAAATGGAAGGCAAGGTTCTGTGAGTGCGAGGCCCTATCAGGTATAAAATACGACTTCTCTTGTTCCCTTCTACTTGACCTCCCAGCTACTGGGCTCTCATTTGCTAGGGAAATAAAGTTATATAATTATTGTCCTCCTTCCACCTCAATTTACACTTGCAGGATTATCATTGGTTTTGTAGGTGTGTAGCAAATAGTAAGCATTTCTGGTCTATGAGGCATGGCAAGATGGCGTGGTGCACACATTCCTCAGTCTGTTCATTTATAATAACAAAGTGTTACATACCTGGTATCTTAGACAACAGAAAATCATAATCTCACAGTTTTAGGAACTGAATCCAACATCAAGGTCCTAGGAGGATGTGTGTCTGCTGAGGGCTCCTTCCTTGGGTTGCAACAATAACCTTCTTGCTATGTTTTCACAAACTTTCTTTGTGTACCTGTGAAGAGGGAAAAATAGGGAACACTCTGAGTTCCTCCTTATTAGGACCCTAATCCTATCAGATCAGGGCCCTAATTTTAAGACTTCATTTAACTTTAATGACTTCCTTACTCAAATATAGTCATACTTGAGGTCAGGACTTCCAAAAATAATTTGAGGGAGACACATACTTTCAGTTCATAAAAGTGAATAATTGTAAATATTACTGGTTGGAAGTTTTTGTCCAATAACCATTTCAACTTTGATGTGAAATCTAGGAACTAAGATGGACATATTTTCAGCAAGCAGTATCGTTAAGGAAGTTGTGAGTGTGGAGGCTTACTGAGTTTTCTGCACATAACCCTTTTTCTTCGTTAAGGTGACTGTGTAATTTTTTTCTTCTAAAATTGGAAGCAGCTCTTCTTAGCACAATTCATCTTTGTCAGACTTCTGCTTCTGTTGAAATGCTTTGCAGCCACTTTGATTAATTCTGGGGCTTGATGTTCAGAGTTTCACTTTGATAAAATGTAGAATCACTTTGTATAAAGCATACAGGCATTTCTTTTATTTATTATGGCAACAAGCTTTAAAATTCCCTTTTCCTCTACCATTCCAAATATTTATTCAAGGAATGGTCTTATTTGTGGTACATTATCTCATTGTCACTTTTAATGTCATCTGATGATTAAATAAGTTATAAATCTGCTTTTTGTTCTCATTAGTCATGAGTTACAGGGTTTTCAAAATCCATTACCTAAAGCCATAAATTTAGATGATTTCTAAAGGGACACGTTTAGTACATCTTTAAAGGTATGTAGGCACTAAGAAAGTCCCTTCCAAAATCACCTAATATTTCTAAATTTATTGCACTGCAACAACAACAGCATCATATCTCTTTGAGAACTCTAGTGGTCTAGTATCATCAAACTGACCCACACAGTTCTGGAAAAAAGTTGAATTTGGTGCATTACTGAGATTATAATAAATACAAGTAGACACATATGACAAAGTGACCTGGATTATATCCCATGCTTCTGTGGAGTAAGGCTGATAGAACGCTCTTTTTCTTCATGATAGAATTGTGGCTTATTTATCAGATTCTGTACTTGTCAAGATATCTTAATCTCATAAAAACACAAAATTCAGTCTGTCACTTATTTTATGAAAAGTTTCATAGCATTTGTTGTGGAAAGCCTTTGAGCTCTGTTTAAGAACTTATAATCTGTGCTGGAGGGATGGCTTAGCAGTACTGTACTTACCTGGCATGCATGAGGACCTGGGTTTGAGCCCTAGCACTGCATACACAACTAAGCATTGGAGCAATGAAAACCAGATAAAAGACTAAATAAAATTTAAAAAAATTGATTCTTTCTCTCTCTTTCATTTAGGCAATTTGTAAAGAATTAATTACCTGGTCAAATAAAACCATTTAAATTTTGAAATTGTTCCTTTATTACTATTAAATCGTTATATATATTCTTGGTTTTAGAAATATTTTTCTTCATAGATTTTATACAATATCTCCAAATTTAATAAACCCTCAGGCACAAAAAGATCAGGAGTACATTAAAGGAAAAATGTAATTTTCATTTTTTCCTTCAGTAGGAAAAGATGATTTAAATTTTTGTAGACTTTACAGATTAAGTTTATGAAAAGCTATCACTGCTTTAAAAATACTGTGTATATCTAGGCTTATATAAAATTGATGGGTTGCTGTAGTTTTGGATGAAAATACTGTGCAGTAATTTGAAACGATCTGACCTATTGACATGTAAATATATTATATATATTATAAATATAATATTCATAATTTTCATAGAATAGAAATTAAATTTTGAGAACACCATCAATTTGGAATAGACATACATTTTATTAGGTATAGCATAAATACAAAATAACTATAGTGATAATACTTAATATCATGTTTTTATATTGCATTTTATTTTTATGCATATCTTTTTAAAGCCTTTTGGAGTCCTGCTATGTAAATTAAGAAATTAATGTATTTGTCAGGTATGATACAATGAAATGAATTGGATCTCAAAATATAAGAGAACATAATTTTATGATTATTATTTTCTTATTCAACCCCACTATATTAGTCTGTGTTACCATAAGGAAATGCCTGGGACAGGCCACTTTTGAAGAAAATGTGTGGAGATTCAAGGTCATGGAGCTAGCTTCCTCTTAGCTCTTGTGAAGACCTCAGGGCACACCACAGGGGTAGGAATGTGGACCAGAGGGAGAGATCATAGCCCCAGGCAGGAAGTAAAAAGGGCTCCGGGGTGGTGATTGAGCTTAGGCTCAGGATTTTTATAGCAACTCATTCTCAAAAGAACTCACTTCAGGAAAACAGTATTCGCTTCCAAGGACAGCCCCCAACCCCATTGCACTGAGGATCAGGCTTTCAATTCATTGACATCTGGAGGACACACTTAGCCCACAACTAAACCATCACACCAATTTTTAAAAAAACTGGTATTTGCCTTTCGGTTTTAAATGCATTCTCAATGTTGGTTTTTACTTTCATGAAATCAATAAGCAAAAGTAAGAGTAAATTTTTAATAGGAATATTGAAGGAACATCCTTTCCCATGAGCTTCATGGGTGAAGCACACAGGCACACAGTGGTGTGAGGTAGTGTGTTGCCAGCAAACTGCAGTGGAGCAGGGTTGGGAAAGGTTTTGGTCCAGGAAATGCCACTATACCGAGCTGTTGTATCTTGATCTCTAAACTCTATGTCAGGATTACTTTATAGACATAACCAATCAGAAAGGCATCTTTTAATTCACCTTTGCCATCTAATCATATTACACCTAAGTTATTTTTTCCTAGATCCCATAATCTTCCACAGAGGCTTCTCATTTGGTAGATCAACAATGCTAGTCTATATATGCATGGATCCCTGGACCTCTGCTCTCTTACAGCTTTGATATAAGGCCCTACAGTGCCTTTCTGTTCCACTGATCTGCACTAAATTAGAAGTTTTATAATGGTTTGTTGTCACCTCTTTAGTTCAAAAGTAAAGACCTAAGCCTCAAATTGCCTTATTAGTAATCAAGGCCCTTTTAAGAGGACAAAGGGGTAATAATACAGATGTCATTTTATAATTAAATGACTCATGAAAAACTAGAGTTTTCATTTCTGAATTCTGGCCTTCCAATTATCTTATTAAATCTTATACAGTTTTTATTTTTAAAATGTGCATCTTTAAAAGCATTTCTATTGAAAAACTCTAAAATTAGATATCTAGCTCATATTTATACGTAAATAAAAAAACTTGACATTTGGTTATCCAAAAGTGAAAAATTCTGTATTGTTAGACACAGTAAAATTGTTATAAGCTAGAAATACAGATACATACACAAACACACCATGATATCATATATATATTTATGTATACATATCTATAGTGTATATTTAGAAATCACCTTTTATTTATTCATTGTCCTCACATTTTAAAATACTGTAGGTTTATAAATACCATAAAATTAACTTAATGTCTAAAAATTAAAAGAAAGAAAGAATAATTTAGGTCCTTCAAAGAAAAAAAAATGCTGCTCTTGTTCTATCTCCATGTTCCTGAACTGCAAATGAATATAAAATCCATCCATTCACATGAAAGATGAAAAACAAATTATAATGATCATGCTGTTCCTTCAATCCTGTATCAGAAAATAATCTATTTAAATACCCTGAAGATTTTAAGTAAAATCAATGTGTTTACTAATAATCCGTGGTTCTCAAATGTTAACTGGGAAGCCTGAGGGATCCTTGAGACCCTATGGAGCTTTTGTGAAATTAAACTGTTTTAATAACAATCCTTAGATGTTATTTTCCTCCTTCTCATTTTCTCATTAGTGGTATATTCCAGCGGATTCATAGTACATGATGATATCACTTCAGGGGTTAATGAAATGTGTATTCTTGTATTTTCAATAAATTTCTAAGGCATTAGAAATACATACATACATTTGTCATACAATAATTTTGTTTGTTCTCAATACTTCAGTTGAATTCTTGCTTGATATGACCTTGCTTTTGCCTAATACAAAGGTCAGAAAACTTTTTCTGTAGGAGGCCAGATGATAAACGTTTTTGACATCATGGAGTTATATAGTCTGTCACAACTACTCAGCTCCAGTGTTGTAGCCAGAGAGCAACTACACATGGTATGTGACCAAGTGAGTTTGACCGTGTTTGAATTAAACTTTATTTCTGGACATTGAAATTTTTACTTCATATAAGATCTATGTTTCATGAAACATTCCTCCTCTTTTGATGTATTTTTCAATCACTTAAAAATGTAACCACCATTCTTGGCTTATGGACCTTTCTTTCCAACAGGCAGCAGACTAGATTTGGCCACAGGCCATAGTTTGACAACATCTATCTAGTAAAACTCTATTTGTGAAATATTGAAGTTTCCCTTACAGATCTGTGGAAAAGCATAAGAAAAGCTTACTGTCTTATTTTGCTAGAATATTTGACATTCTCTGCAAAACTTTTGTAAGTTAAATTTTATTCAAAACCTCTTGTGAAATTTAATGTCACTCTTAAAATCAAATAAAATGCATTTAAAATAAGTGTTTCTTATGTTCGAGAGAAATAAGCACAAATAAAAAATTTCTTGCTTTTAAAATAATTTTTAAGTCCATTAAGATACAGAGCATCTTAACACCCAAAATAAGAGAACCACTCTTGTAGGGGATGTTGGAGGAGATCCCCTAGCTCAGCATGCAGACTGTGACTCAGTACCCCAGCTGCCTTGTTGTTAAGGCTGTCTTACATAAGACCTATGGAGTTGCCTCCAACAAAGAGAATGTTAGTTTGCTAATGCTGCCACAGCAAAATTCCACAAACTAGGAGCTTAAAACACCAAATGTATTGTCTTATTACCCTACAATTCTGGATTTCAAAATCAAGGTTTTTTTGGTTAGTGTCATGTTCTCTGAGGCTATAGGGAAAGCACCTTCATTGCCTCTTTCTGGTGGTTATCAACAATCTTTGGCATTATTTGACATTGACACATAAGTGCATCCTTTCAATGTGTGTTCCTGTCCTCACTTGGCACTCTTCCCATGTGTGGATGTCCAAATTTCTCTCATTTTATAAGGATACCTGTCCTTGGATTAGGGACCACCCTCATTCAATATGACCACTACTATGAAATCTTAACATGAATATAATCTGAATGGATATTCTTTTCAAATAAGATTGCATTCACAGTTACAGGTAGGTAGGAATTCAAAATATATTTTGTGGGGACATATTTCATCCCTAGCCAAAGCCTCCTGACTCAAGGCCATACTCTTCTTCAGGAGCAGACTATGTCCAAGGACTGGCATATGGGAGGCAACTTAAGTCTCCTACCTTGTCTTAAGTTCCAGCAACTGCCAAGGTCTATTCCAGTGCCAGAGTTCCCTGGAGGATCAGCAGAAGCCTCTCTTACTGTGGTATTGAAATTCACTCCTCCCACTACCCAATCCTGCATGGTCATCCTTCACAGGTCTTGCTCCCAAGAACGCACCCTAGAAAGAGTCATGCCTTTACATTTGAGAGCTGCAGAGGCTATTTCTTGGAGAGTCAGCCTGTAACATTTGAATGCAAAGGTATTTGGTGTGAAAAACCTTTGTTTCCAAACTTCATTTTATATTGGGCTTTTGACCATAATGACCTTAAAGATTTTTTTTTTATTTCTTCAGTTATAAAACTGATGGTATTAAGATAACTTAAACAGGACTAAAAAACAGACATGTGAAAACATTTGGGTTTTATTATCTTTCTTCTTCCTTATCTCATGTCACAATCAGTAGTTTTAAGAGCCTCATTATTTATTTGAAAATTTTAATTTTGCAGTTCACTATTACTAGAGATCAAAGAATAGCAAAAATAATCTTAGAAGTTTTTATTTGGACCTTCCATTCCATGAAAGGATGAAGTTTTCAATATTTTCTGAGAAGGGAGAGAATTGTCAAAATATTTTATAACTGTGAAAAGTATAGAAAGATCTACAGTGAAGGGTTTCTTAGCAAATAAGAGGTAGAAAATATAAGCAATGGGATGAAAGTAGGAAAATAGTTATAATTAGAACTATAAGTAATTTGTTGGAATCATGAAGAGGTTGGTTTCATATGTAGTAAGAGATGAGGATTATTTTATACAATTAAAAGATTTAAATTCCAAATTTTGGAGACTTTAAAAAAAGGGACATGATCATTTTTTACTTTAAAATCACCATTTTGAAAATTGTAGATGATGTTGCCAGACACAAATAAATCACAAAGAATCTTGAAGTATTCTATCTGAACTAGAAATAGTTGTCTGTTTATGAGTAGACACAGAATCCAATATAAAGGTGTTAATGTAGAAATGTATAGGGAGCTGACACTTAAATAGTATGTTGGAAGTATGTCACGGTTTGCAGTGCCTTGGTGACTGTAAGGACAGTGGTACTGTCCATTTGAGAAAGGAGTCCTGGAAACAGGAAAGTGTTCGGAGAGCGGCATCATCAGTTTACCTTTGGTCACAATGACATCAACTTCTTTATCAAGATCAACATAGACATGTACTATAGATACAAGTATTCCTATAAATAATCTAATAAAACTTTTAAAATGTGGGATCAGTATATGACATTTAAATAATCTCATCAAATCTATATTGTTTATACCATTTTAAAATGTGAATGCTAATAAATGTGTTTACAGAGGATGAAAAACCTTTTTTATTCTACTAGTCTTGGATTACTTGACAGGAACCCTATAAATTAGACTGATAAAAGACAAATTAATAAGAGAGAAACAAAGAATGGTTTACCGGCATGTGCATTACACTTCTACACAGGGACACTCAGAGATGAATAACTCCCAGGAATGGTGAGAATATGGGTTATATAGCATCCAAACAGCAGAACAATCACTTTGTAGAAAAGTGGCAAGACAAAGGAAAAAGAATGAGGTTTTAGGGTGGCAAATTGTGGGAAGTTAAATGTAGGGGAGAAGTAATGGAAGAAAAGTTCTCTTAAGTAAAATTTGGTGCGTAGATTTCTCTGGTGCCATCTCTCGCTTCTACAGTTTTCTAAGGGGACTAACTTCTGTCCTTCCTAGTAGAGAGGGGAGGAGGGACACCTTCAAAGCTTTAGGTTTTGCTTATGGGCAAATACGGGTTGGCAATGAGTTTTTCTTGTATCTGTTTTTTGTGAGTTACATTCAGTTTGAAATGAGTCAAGATGACATATTTAGGGTGTCAAATCCTGCTATACTATAATTCTATGTAACATAAGAGTAAAATTTAACTATGAGACTATTTGGCATTATTTATGGTATCACTGTAAAATTGACCCTTTTGTTCCATTGAACAAAAAAATCTCTTACCACATTTATTTCTGGATTACTTTCCTATGGCTGTAAACCCTCTGAGTAATCAAATTACTCTCTTTAAGATATTTGCTAAATCTCTTGGAGATTTCATAAACTGGAAATGTTTGGAACTACAGATGATAAAATTTCCAATAACTAATGACTTTTCCACTTTGTAGACAAGTTGGTTTCTTTTTATAAACCATTTTACTGCCTTTTCCATTGAGAATATCTTTGTATTCTTTCATATCAAATCTAAAGTCATATAAAACACTCTTCACTATTGTGTTTAAAATGCTACAAGTCTGACTTAATCTTTTGTTTCTACATTCTTACTGAAAGGAAAGAAATTGAGTTTCCTTTGTTTTATTTTTTCCTTTAAGGTGAACAGCAATGAGATTAGCCTTACAATTTCTGGTGTCAAATGTGAGGATAGTAATACGCCCTTCCCTCTTATCCTTCTCTATTTCTTCTGTGAATTATGTTCTGTGTTAAAATTTCCTTAGATGTGATTCAAAGCCATCCTGAAGAAATGGGGAAAATTTTACATTACTAGGCAAAAATGAGGACTAATCAGAAACTGGAATAATTTAGCTGAAAGGAGTGTAAAAACATTATTTTCCTAATAAAAATATGAGAACTGGATTTCTCTTTATCTGTTTGGGCAGTCTACAACAAAATACCATAAACTGTGTGGCTTATAAACAATAGTAATTTATTCGCAATCTGGGGGTTGGAAAGTCTAAGTTTGAGATACTGGCAGATTCAGTTTCTGATAAGGGTCTGCTTTCTGGCTTATAGAGGATAATATATTTTTCAGTGTATCCTTACGTGTTTGAGGGACCTAACTAGCTTTTTGTGTTTTCACCTATAAGACAAATGATTCCAATCTTGAGGGCACTATCCACATGATATAGTCACCTCCCCTAAACCTACCTCCTAGTACTTTCACCTTGGAGGTTAGAATATTAAAATATGAATTGTGGTGGACTACAAACATTTAATCTAAACGTTTTGTTTAATTTAGTTTTGTTGTTTTTGTTTGTGTTTACATTTTTGTTTTCTTGTTTTCCAGTACTGGGGGGATTGAATACAGAGCTTAGTGCACACGAGGCAAGCTCTACCATTGAGTTACATGCCTAGTTCCCAATATTTGTAAATATTAAAATTTAAGAATTTCTTTTTACATAGTTAGGTCCATATTTGTCTCAAGGAAAAATAGAGTAACCTTGTAGCACATAGCATTTAGAGTTGGTGCAAAAGAAGAGTATGCATTTCAAGGTAGGCCATTTTTAGAGATTGTTTCTTGACATTATTGAAAATATGAATGTTTTATAAATTAAAATATATATTTTTGCTTTATAAACTAAAATATAGTTTGTACATGTTCAATGGCTAAATTCACATTATACATAAAAGAATTATATAATATAGTCCGTGAAGTCTATCACAGAAAGCAAGGAAATACTAAGTAATGGAAGTGATACATCCAAATAATGGAAGATATACTAACCATCAGTGATTAAAGCACTGTCTGGAATAACAACCGGAACAGTTGGAAGAAATATACAAGTTCCTAATGACTAGAATATTCTGTAAAGATAACAAATGCCATCCGATTTTAAAGAAGAGTTGTTGTTGATCTCTCATAGAGATTTATCTGGATTGAGTGAGCAGAATTTAGTTAGAATAGAAAAAAGTAAATAGTACAGAAGGAAAAATTATGTGAAATATTTAGATAAGGCAGATTTGCTTATAGTTAGTCTTATTTTTTCACTGACTTATTGAATATCCTAAAGAATTTTATTTTTCTAAACAAGAAGTGGAAATGAAATAAGAAAATGTCACTTTAGAAACAAATTATCAAGATGCCAAGAGATTGGTTGCATTGCTTAGAGGGTGGAAGTTTTCATAATCAAATTATATTGGGAAACACCAAATAAATACACAAATACACATATATACCCATACATACGACTGTGTAATATGGCTCTGGATATGTATATACATTTATGAATACTGTATGCATACAAATATACCTTTACTTAATTACTTCTCAGAAATTTTAGGTGAACAGAAAATCTTTTTCTTCCTAACATTTCCCAAAATCTCTCTTTCTCTCTCTGTACATCTTTATTAAATGAGTTACAAAAATAGAAAATTGACCATAAACCTCATTTTTCTCCAAAGGTCCCAAACAAGAAATTCATTCTTTAGATCCATTTTCTCTAATATAGTAACAATAAGAAAAATGTGGCTATTAAAATTAAAATTAAATTAAATCATTAGTTATTTGGTCTCACTGGCCATATCCATGTGCTTAATAGCCACATTTAATTAGACAATATTGAATAATGGCATTGAATGACATATATAGAATATTTCCATTCCTGATGAAAGTTTCATTAGACAATACAACTTTAGAAAATGAACAATTATTGTTATTATACTTATTATTAATTTGGAGGTTGAATTAAAGAATACCAATAAGTGGACAACATAAAGAAAGCTTCAAGGTAGACTCTTTAAAGAGTTTTATTTTGCTAAAACTCCCACTAAGCTATTTACTTTCAATTTGGGAGTGATAAATGAGAAATTGTGTATTGAACTGTTTAGCTGATGAGAAAACAATTAAGATAAGAAGCTTTAAACTTAATACTTAAGAAATACAATATTTGTACTACTTGAGGGATAAGATGGTAGACTCATCCAACTACCACTGTGAAGTTCATGAGGTCCCCAAAAACACTCTTCAGGAGAATATTGGGTAGATTATTCCATAATGTTTAGAAGTAAGCATCCATTTAAAAATGTTTTCTTTTTACATTTAAATTGAAGCATATAGAAGAATTTTTATTCTAAATATTTCTTTTATGGCAATTGGATTATTATATTTCTCAGATATTAGAAAACTAGTGAATAAATTTGAGTTTTAAAACTTAAAATGACAAGCAGATCTTTCTAAAACTTTTTTAAAATATAATTTATGAAAATGCTAAACTAGAGAATAAGAACCTCATCAAATGCTATATGTTCAGCATTGTTTTTAAGTATGCAATTTAGTGAGTATCT
The DNA here is from genome assembly GCA_004027875.1 of Aplodontia rufa. Taxonomy (NCBI): domain Eukaryota; kingdom Metazoa; phylum Chordata; class Mammalia; order Rodentia; family Aplodontiidae; genus Aplodontia; species Aplodontia rufa. The sequence continues at coordinate 20,039 of PVKS010018373.1, forward strand.
TCCTTGTGTTCTTTAGCAAATAACCTAAAGCAAATTACACCCTCTAGGAGTTTGAACCTAAATCAGACATTAGATTAAATCAGACATGAGATTCACAGAGGAGTATTTGTGTTTATGTGCATGTGTGCACGTGTGCATGAATACGTGTTGGGGCTTAGTTGAAGGTTCATGTATAATCATGAAAGTAACAATGATATGTATAATTTTATAAAGCATGTTTAATAGTATACTAATCACTATAAGAAACGCTAACAAGTAAAATTCCTCAAAATCTTGTCAAAGGAGAAAGCAAGTGCTTCTCAGAACAGTTACGAGTGGAAGTAGGGGAGGTTAACCTGGCTCCTAGGAGGTGCATTAGATTCTCCACCATTGAGAAGAATCATTACACTCTTTGGAAGTCTGTTTTCTTTAAACATGGTTGAGAAACATTGACATAGGTCAACTAGTATCAAAGCAGATGACTTATAAACTCTTGCTGGTGATAAATAGCATGTATATTAACAATGTGAAGTCTATAACATAATCAATTAATAAAAATGGACTGGATACATGGTTGCTTGAAGAAGAAATTACATTTTATATCTCAGCTGCTTCATTAACTCAGTTATTTAATATTTCCAAATCAGTGAATTTCATAGAAATTTCTTAATTTCTTAGTTTGAGTAAAAAAGAATTATATCTTTAAATCCCCTTCAGCTTCTAAAGTTTCACAACTCAGTCATTTTTAAAGTTATGATTCTTGTCTGTCTCTAGGTCTAAAATAATTCTATTTTAAAAGTATTAGAATAAATATCAGAATCTTTTCAAACATAAATCTAATGATTTGGATCAATTGAGGAGCTGGAATATGAATTGGGGAGTTGGAGTATGCATCTAGATGGTTCACTTATTAGTTGAATGGTACATCATCTTGAGGAATAGGAATGTTATTTCCACATAGAATTTACTACATTTGATAAAGTGTTTGTCTCTCATTGAGTGAGAGTTGAGTGAAATGGAATAAGCAGAGATAGGAATGGTGTACTTTCAACATTTAAATATTCCCTAGGGCCCAAAACATTTTTACATTGGCACAGGGCCCAGGGAGCTCTTAACACAAGTTGATATTGAAGGCATATGGTGATACTATATGGTGCTGGATTTGATGCTGTTAATGGTAATAGTTACTGAAATATGCATATGATAAGTTTTAACAATAAATTGTATTATAATATTTGTTGATAGAGAAAGGGAAGAACTTTGGATACAGTAAGATATAACCAAATACATTAAAAATATAGAGTGCTATAATGCTTTGCTGTTTATTTTCAGTAGATAGAAGATAATGCCAAAAATTTTTGCCTTTGATCCCACTTCTCATATTTGAAATCCAGTTGTGTACAATGTCAAAGTAATTAGAAATTAGAATGAAAGCTATGCTATTCCCACATCCCATGGTATTGGAAAGGGATTTCTATGTATTCTTCTTCCGTGTGATGACATTTACCAAGTACCAACAATTATACTCCAACTATCTTTACCCTTTTCACAGTGGATTGAAGGAACATTGTCCTTCATATGTTGAATCATATCCATTCATTTTCTCATGTATTTGCCTTACAGTTATCATATCTCTTCAAAATAATTAACTCTTCCCCCTAAAACATGATCATACCCATCTGCATGAAATCGTAGCATAATGCAGCATTTTAAAATATCTTCCATTCTTGGGCTGGAGCAGTAGCTTAGTGTTTACGCTGCTTGCTTGGCATGCATAAATACACGGGTTCAAACCCCAGCACCACATACACAACGAAGTGTTAGAGAACAGTCACATGAAAAAATAAATAAAAATTGCTTCTCTTTTTAAAAAAAAATAAATAAAATATCAAATATCTTCCATTCTCATCACTCTCCCTTTGTCAAGATTATCACTCATATCTCAGAATCTGGAAGCTATCTTATTTCTCACTTAACTCATTTGTGATGGAAAGAGTTTATTATTCCCCAAAATTTTATAAATGAACTGTTATTAACACTGTAGTTCCTGGATATCCTAATCTGTATTACTTCCTCTCCCTTCATTCTCTCCTACTATCCATTATCTGCCTCTTCTATTTTCAGTCTCTAAAAGTTGAAGTAAAACTGAACTGGAGCCCTCTCTCCTGTTTAAATTCTTCCCTCTAGGTGGCGTCCACCAGGATTTTCATTGGATCCATCTCATTGCATAAAATTTCAAAATACATCTTCAGCCTAAATGTACACAATGGTATATCCACAGGCACATCAAACCTGCTCCTCCCCCAGACTTTCCTCTCTGCAATGGCACTACCATCCACTAGTCCCTCAAGTCAAGACACGGGGATCATTTTGATTTTCTCAATTTTGGTTTTTTGTTGTTTTTTTTTTAAAGAGAGAGGGACAGTGAGAGAGACAAAGAGAGAAACAACTTTATTTAGTTTTTCACATGGCCTTTGTTGCTCCAACACTCAGTTGTGTACGTGGTGCTGGGGTTTGAACCAGGGTCCTCGTGCTTGCCAGGCAAGCGCCGAAACCACTGAGCCACCGCTCCAGCCCCTGATTTTCTCAATTTTGATTGGAAGAAAATTACTTCTAACTAGTAGCCAAACACTCTGTGTTTCAAATGGATCCTAAATTTAATCCCACAAATACCACCCCAAACCAAACTACTTTCATCTGCCTTTCTGCACAATTAAATCAGCAACCGAAATGATCTCCTTGCTTCCCAAAACAGCTTCCTACATTTCTTTCCCCACAAGATGGATACTACAGTGTATTAGGAAACCAGAATTGAATTAACATGAGTACTATCTCAAATAAAACAGTATAGAAAATGAAAATACAACCCATACACCCCCTTTATAGAGACAGCAGATGTTAAGTTTTTGTCATAGTTACCTCATCCCTTTACTTTTATGAAAATGCAATAGTATAAAAATATTGAAATATTCTTCCTACTTCCTGTATTCCTGTTATTCATCCCCCTTTAAATCCATTTTAGGCTTCATAAGTACCTTTCCTATTTTTCATTATCTGCTTATTACACACATAAAAAAATAGCACCCATACAGATTATGGCTTGTCTTTTATTTGTGTGTTATTTCAAGAAGTTTTTCAGTAGTTGAATTTACCATTATCCTTCATGATGTTTACTTTATTGATCTTCTTTAATATTTTTTGCTATCCCACTGTGACCATATCTTTCTATATATCCTTCCAAAAGCTTAAAATTTTATTTTGTTATTGATGTAGTTAACATATTTTGATTTCTCTTTAATACATATTTTGAGATAGACATCTTATTTTACTTTTCCCTGTATAGAATCCCACTTGTCCCAATACCATTTGCTTGACTTGAAATGCTATATCATGCTATAATCCAAGTTCTCATATTTGTATGGGCCTGTTTTAAGTTTCTCTGTTTCTTTCACTAACCAATCAGACATAACTACACTTCTTTTAATTGCTTTAACTATAATAAAAATCTTGAAAAGAAATCCAACCCTTCTCAACCCCATCTTGTTAATTTTTTCTTGACCATTCTCTCAATTACTCTTGGTCCTCTATTGTTGCAATCACCATTTTCACTTGAATTCATCATGTATTTGATCATTTACTGTTTCAGGTACTTTTCCCAGCAATTGGAATCCATCTGTAAAGAAAAAACAAAGATTCCTATCCTCATAGAATTTATCTTCTTTTATGTATCTCCATTTCAGAAAGCTAGAAACCTAAAAAAATATATATCTTTTCAGATTTTCTTATATTTGGAATGGCAGAGTTCTGGATGAAATATGGTATTGAAGTTCTGTCTTTCTCTCTCTCTCTTTTTTATTCACTTGTTCCCGTTATTTCCTGTAATACAAATGTAATGCCCAGTGTCATAGCAGTCACTTTTAACACAGTAACAAAAGCAGGGTGATTGGATGGGGTGGTGGGAGAAGCCTGTGGTCTTCTTGTTGAAGCTCTTTCCTTTCTTCACCTTAGTGAGGAGGCTAGGTTTTTCTAGTTTATAACCTATGTTTTTTGGCAAGCAGCTCTATCCTGAACTCTGTTTTTTTCTTACCTACCCTTTGCAGAATATTTCCAAAGTTAATTCCTGATCTTCGCTTTCTATTCTGTTCTTATAGTTTATCAACACCTATGACACCTATTTCTATTGTAGATCTAACTTCTGCATGTTTATATCTGGCCATCACCTTTCTGCAGTTCTTCAATTCTGTATTTTCAATCGTTCAGATTCTTTTCTTTCAAAATATCTTATACCTTCAACCGTTTATTCCATATAATTCTCATATAGACTCCGGTAACTTTACATTTATCATTCCTCCAATTTGTTTCCTTTGTCTACTTCTTTCATCTTCTAACCCACTCTGCATCATAATCCAATCTGTGTACCAGATTATTACTCCTAAAATATTTCTTAAATTATGCCAATTTGTTACTCAGAAATATTCAATGATTCAGTATAGATTAAAATAATGAAGTCCTTGAACTTGCAGTCACTATGATTTGTAGCCTGACTTCCCTCAGCTTTTACCTTTACCTTATCTTCAGCTACTCACTTTCTCTGGTATTTGTTCTATCTCCAGAACACTTGAAATGCTTTGCAGATCTTGACATACTACATAAATAACTGCAACAGATTAAATTAAAATTTAATAGCATAATCATTATCAACTACTATTATTGTACACGTTCTCCCCTGCAAACAGTAAGTCCATGAGATGCAAAATATATATCTGTTGAACTTTTGTTAACATTAACCATTCCTCTGTGGGCTGTCAGGTCATTCAACCAAACATTTAAGAAGTTCCTGTTCTCTCATTTTGAAAATTCTACACTTGTTAAAGATTTATTAAAATAACATATAATAAATTTTTTTTTGCCATTTCTTAAGTTTTTTTTCCCACATTTATTAGAAGTATATTGCGATACAGGATACAGATGAGGGGGAAACATTGTCAAAACTGTAGCAATCAATGTGTATAAACTTCGATAACCAGGGGTAATGCTAACACATAGATAAGCTACTATGGGTAATAAATTTGTATAGAATACTTTGGCTATCATTTTATAAATGAACATCTGTATAGAAGGTTAGAATTTTAGGGTTCATTAAACTTTGAGATTTTCCAATTTCTCTGCTGGAATGTAGAAGAAACTGAAGTCCTTACATGCCAGGAGTAAGGTATAAGGAGCCAAAATTATCCACAGTTACTTGGACAGAAAAAATTTCTCAGGGTTCACAAGACCTTTGTAGCCTGTCCCCAGAAGTCAGTTAGAAGAAATATTTAGAAGTCTAAAGCCAGTATCTGTATTATAAACAATTACTGCCCAATTAGTGGGCAATGTGAGTGTATGTTAACATGGTGGGCTCTTTTTCTGGGAGAATGGTTGTTTTAAACTCCAATTGCAACATGGTAACAAATTCCGCAGAATATTAGAGCTATTTTCTTTTTCTTTCTTTCTTCTTCTTTTTTTTCTACAAAATTCAGTTTTGAATGGCAAACTCCGTTTTCAGTGACTCTGAAGCTGAATGTATAAGCTTACTAGATAGCAACACTTGTCTGAAGGCAGCAATAGCTGTTTGTAAGAAAATACAAAGAGCATGTACCTTGAATGCCAGTAAGACATTTATGAAGCAGATGAAAGTATTGTCCTGGCTGTTGCTCAGTGTACCAATTAACTAAGGGAAAGGGAAAACTTGAGAATTTAAAAAATATAAACTAAAACTGTCACTATCGTAACTCAACATGTTTTATAAATGTTAGAGAACAAATGAATTTGATTAAAGCAGTTTAATTAAGGTATAGTCTGCTGTGTCGCATCCCCCTTCCAGACAAAATAGCTCATGAACAGGTAGCATGTCCCCAGTGAACTGTGAATATCAAAGTCGGGGGAAATTCTTCATTTTAATGAGCTGCATTTTCTGAGCCCAGACCTCTCCCCTGACAGGGTGGCTGCAGGAGGCAAAAATGAAAGTAGTTGTTTTCCTTTGAGACAGTGACTGCTAAATGCTGTGAATACCAGAAATTAAAATTGTGGCGCTGAGATTCTTTATATCTGTTCTGTCTTGCACTTGCCCTTGGGCTGGAAACTATTGTTAAAGGAAAAGCCCAACAATTAGAAATATCATATATACATATATTTAGAATATGTGGACATTCAAAATATCCTAACCCATTTCTTTTATATAAATTCCTTTTAGAACAACTCTACATAAATACAAATATATTAACAAAATATAGTATCGTTCCACTAGTTAATGGTCAGATTGGTGATGTGAAACTCTTTACAACCTGATATTGGAAATTGGACTTATTTCACTATTTAAAAAATTCATATGGCATGAGAGATTGTTATTTTCTAACTTTATACCATTAAATATAGTCAAATAAGAATGCATTCAATAGTATTTTATAATATTTTTCTGATAATCAGAAATTAGGTGTACTTATTTTGGCATTTATTTTAAAATAATATTCATAGTAGCATCAAAATATATGAATTTCAGAAAGTCAATCTTATGTTCACTGTTAATACTCAATTTCTTTGAATTGTCATCATTTAGATGAAAGTACTAGTACAAAATACCACTAAGAAATTATTTGGTTGGCAAGGAAAGGAAATCTTAAGTAATTATACTTGATTTCCATAAACATGTCATGAAAATTGGAAGGAAAATGAACCATGATTTCAAGAAGCACATTCCAAAAGAAATAAGCATAATTACCTCAGTTAGATAAGGTTTCATCTACGGCTTTCGGATTTGCTCCAAGATGCATGTAACTGTCCAGACTGAGGACTGGAGTTCATTGCAACCATTATGAAGAAAAAAATCCAAAGTGATTTATAGCTTCTAATGATAAAAGGCACTGCAGTTAATTGCATTTTTTTTTCAGAATCCTTGTTTTGAACTTACTTTCCATACAGAAGATTGTCTGGCTTGGAAATCTAAGAGGTCCTAATTGTATTCAACTTGAACATAAATTTGCCTAAATATACAATACGTATGTCTCTCAAATTACTACTGTGCACTCAAATTTTTGTGTGTTACTGTGAATCTGGACAAAGTACATTACATGCTACTTTATATCCATTAGTATTTTTTCTTGTAAAATTTTAATTTCAAGAGCAATCCCTTTCCATACCTTTCTCTTGTTTTCGACAATCAAATGGCTTCACAAATGATAGCAGATTCATAGATTATCTTCTAATTTATGCAAAGAGTTTCCAGTCACAAATGTAATGTTTCATGTCAGAATGGTGCTACCACCATTAAGAAGTCACTACTGATTCTCTCTTGACTATTGACAATGTCTCCAAGTGACTGGCATCCCCCACATTTGATTGGATAAAACCATGAAGATAAAAGCCAAATATAATTTCACCAAAAAGGCTCAAAATAGCCTTATTTTGAAAAACTCATTCATCACTATGCATTTGAATTTATTCAATCATATATAGTTTGGTTGTACAGGAGGAGGGTTAATCTTGTCATTAAAATTTACACTAGCAATATCCTGTTGGTTCTATCAGAAAGTCTACAGCTTTTCAGATAATATTTAGAATAGTAGTACTTCTCTTTTTTATGTATAACACCAAAGATGAATTTTACTCATATGTATAGGAACTTTTTTAATGCCTGCATTTTGCATGTGTCCTTAAAATATATACTCAACTCATATTTAATAAATTTACAGTCATAATGATTAATCATATGGTATTTGTATTGTCACATTTTGCATACTATGTATTGCTCAGATATTAAAAACAAACCTGAATTTAAGATTCTAGCTCCACTGATACATTCCAAAATATTACTGAATTCAACATGGAGTTCAAAATAAAAGATTTGCAACCTTACAATTTACTCTATCTCCTAAGAAAGTCCTGGGTCATTGTTTTAAGAAGTTAAACACCTATCTTGTTGCCTGCTTTAAGGTAAGAATTTCACTAATACTAGCTGTATTCAAAGAATCATGCAATTGAGTTTTTGTATATTCAACTTTTAAATGCATATTTCATAGAAAATAGTTGAAATAGTCCCCAAAACTATGTTTTACCCATTGTACATAAAGAAAAGCCACGTATTGTAGAGTAGCTCATTTTAATTTGAAATATAATTTGACTTATCTTCTTGGTAATCTCCCAGAAACTCAGTAAAAATTACGTAAATGCTCTTTTCCACTCTATTCTCTGATTTCTCTTTTTTCTCATATACACATATGCCAAACTTCTGTGTACATTATTTGGCAATTTTTATCAAGTAAGGTTGAGAATAGAATTCAGAATTATGAGCCAGATACGGCAGTACAGCCCTAAAATCTTAGTGACTTGGGAGGCTGAGGCAGGAGGATTTTAAGTTCAAAGCCAGACTCAGCAACTTAGTGAGACCTTATCACAAAATGAAATGTAAAAAGGGCTAGGGATGTGGCTCAGTGGTTAAAATGCCCTGGGTTGAATCCCTAGAACCATCCCCCCCCAAAAAATATAGAATTATGAGACTCTTCAATGACATTCGGGTGCATACCTAGAGAAGTAGGTACTTTCACTGGATTTCTTGGGAGTTCAAGCTAGATAACTGGGTTTCTCTGTTTTCAAATATTTAATTACCAAACAAGGAGCAATAGCATATCCCTTAATAAACTTACAGAAGTGATGTGTGTATTAAAAGAGATTTTATTGATCCTGGAGTTGACTCTAGACTGATCTAAAACTCACATATTAAAAAGTATATGAGAGCGAAGCATCTAGCAAAACCCACACATAAACATGGATGTTTCTGCATCTCTTTTTCTCAGTGCGCAGAGTGTGGTGAGAGGAACCAAATGTTGAGCCATGGGCTGAGATTGAACTGAGTTAGCAGATAAAGTATCAGATCAGGTCAATAGTCCAAGTGTCTGTTGTACTGACTTTTGAGTCAAAACTGAAAAAAACAATTTAAGTAGATATGTTAGAAAGGATGGAAAAGAAGAGAAAAACAGAGAAAAAATAAAAAAGGAAAGGCAGTTAGTTGGTTTGTCTAGTTGGTTTCAGAAAGGAGGATTTCTTCCTGTGTGAAATAAAGAAGGAAATTCACCAACATGATTGATAGGCTTACTGCTTTAATGTGATATTACTATAAAATTATACCAGGAAGGTGTTTAAACTCAAAGTGTGTGTGTATGTGCACATGTGTGTGTATGTCTTGTAAAAGGATGAAAATAGCTTTGAAAGAAGGAGGTCCAAGGAAGGGACCCTTTTATTAAATCACTTAATATGACCTAAGAGCAGGTGTTGGCTTCAAATCACATAAAACAAATTGTTTAAAGCTGTTGAGAGTGTTGGGTTTAGAAGCAACAGGAAGAGGAAAGGAACTAGAAGTTAAAAAAAAATGTCATTCAGTTTAGCAAGTCAGAGGCAAAGATAAAGCTTCTCTTCAGCAGAACAATGAAGAAAATATAGTGACCTTGTTTGGAATTTGATTTCTCCCATTTTCAATACTTTATGCTAAAAGTGGACAATGGATTTAGGAATTAAGTAATACAACATAAAATTAAAACAACACTGTCAAAGTGAGAATGAGATCAGCCACTTTCTTAAAGAAGGGGTTTGGCTGAATAGGATGCCTCATGCTCTGTGTGTGTGTGTGTGTGTGTGTGTGTGTGTGTCTGTTTGAACAAAGTAAGTAAAATGAACATGCAGAGAGGAATATTATTTTGCTTATGGAGAATAAGTACACAGTGATGTTTCCTAGAAAAAGAGAACTACTTCACCTTTGTGAGGAGTCATGCCTATGCAAACTGATTAAGCACATATTATGCCTAAGAAAACTGGCTAAGCACACGTCACAATAAAGGTGGAAATGGCACTAGTGGGGTAGATTCAAGGGTCCCACATAAAACAAGACAGAAAATTAACAAAGCAGTAGTATCTGCCACAATGAAGTCAGGGAAGTCTTCCAGGGATGAAGACGAGGGTGGCCTTGAAATGGGGCTCTGGAGAGAGAGGGGGAATAAAGACCATGGATGTCAAGCTAGGACAATGGACAAAAGGGGAAGACACGGTGATGGAACCGGGGATGAATGAGGTTTCAGTAAGAAAACAGCAGAGGGAAGAAAAATTTCTTGAAGAAAAAGAAATACTTCCTTCAGAAGACATAGTTTTATCTGAAATCTATAGAAGACGAAAGGGAGAGGGAAGGGAAATGTTGAGAAATTAATGGAGGAAATGACTAAAGGGAATGAAAATAGCAGGCCCAGTGAGGCTGGAACCAGAGGGTAAGAAAAAAGAGCGGAGCAAGGGGAGGAGCACATTACTGGAGATTAGGGGAAGAGTTAGAACATCAGAATCAAAGGGAGAAGGAAGAGGAGTTAAAAGAACCCTCAGAAGGATAAATAAATATGGGAAAACAGAATTAAGGTCATAACATAGTGCCACTAGCATGAAAAGGAGGGTATGTGGGCTCAAACAAGGGCTCCAATTAAAGGATGAAGGAACAAATGCTTCAACGGTCAAAAACAGTCTCTAAGAAGTCCCCAGTGTGAGTGATTGTTTGAAGGAAAGGAAGATCTGAGTGCTAGTAGCTAAAAAGACTTTTGAGATCTGCCTGAGGGTTGTTGTTTAAAAGGAATGCGTAGGGACAGATGTTGTTCTTTAAGCACAATGGGAAGGAAGGGTTGACAATGACAGTTTTAGAGAGAGAGGGTACTCAACACTGGAGTCCACTGAACACAGATCATAAGATTTTTTTGTTCAGGAATCTTCCTTCAAAGGCTACTTAGATGCCATAAAGACAGATACCCCCGACTGACTGGGACAATTAAGAGAAATGACTGCAGATCTTGCAGGAGGGAGCTGGCAAGGATGGTTTTCACATAGGGAACAAGAATCAAGCTTTAGGATAGAACAGAAGTGCATTGTGCCAGGTAAGAAATGTGGAGGAACCATTGTTTGTTCCTCACTACACTCAATATGCATATGAAAGAGAACAGATGTGCTGGTAAAGGGGATGCATCTATTGTTGACAACATCTATGGGAACCCTCGGGTGTAGTCTTCATGTCAGTGTAAAAAATCAGAGTAGGAAAAGAGAGTAGCCTCGAACATTCAGGTGCCACTTCCACACCAAAGCCCTTCTGCATGTTCAGGGGACCATCCTCCCAGTAGGTGATACAAAGACACAGCTCAGAAGGACTCCTGCCCAGATGTCTGACCTCGGACATCCCTGTGTTCCTTCATAAAAGTGGGTAAAATGGGTGTGAAAACTCAGCAGTACCAGCATTTTGTGAAAATTTTCTAGTCCCTGAGTAGTTTTCTACAAATATAATGCCAAAAAAAAGGGATGTTTATTGTGTATGCTTAAAAATATATCAAGCATTACTATGTTTCAGGGTTCTACTATGCATGTGTGTATATGTGAATGTCTATTTGCACAAACATATACACATGTGCACCCCTATTTCCAGATATCCTCCCATGGGCAGTGAGGGCTTTGCCATTTGAATTTGAGGGAAACAGTTCAGCCCACAGCATCCTGTTAGAGCAAAATAGGGTCTGCTATTGCTTGCTGTTTTTTCCTCAACATGTAGTGGCGTATTTTTATCCTTTAACAAAGAAGATGGTCAATAACTATTGATTGGACAAGTTGGTGATACAGAACCATGCTGTATTCTCCACTGTAATGAACTAATGGAAACACTTTGCTTATTTAGCATCATTTTCACTGAAGAACTCACATAGAGTTTGGAGCACACTATACAAATGCATTCTTCAATATTCTAATAATATAAAATTTTATAAAATAAAATCCAGAAAAAATAAGATTGGCCTTAAACCTATAATTTTTATATTATATGTGCATGAGAATCACAGGGATTGACTTAGTGGTTCTGAGGTAAAGCCCAAGAGTCTACACTTATAAAAGTAGAATCTTTAGGGAACTGAGCTGATTTCTTAACATGCTATATAGACACTTAACATGCATTGTCAAAGTAGTTACAAAGATTCATTGATATAAAAAAGTAGAACAGAAAATTTCTGTTTTCTGCCCCCTTGCTCTTGTTTTATAAATTACAAATTGATTTTTAACATTTTCCTGGATAATGCAGTTTTTCATTTTCTGTTTAATGATTTACTTATGCGTTAACAATCTTCAAAAGTATTCTTTATCTCAGGCTGGAGAATGTTCAGGGGGTATGCAGTACCTGTAGGTAAAGCTTGCTTTAGTAACTCAGAGCCTAATATCTTGAAAGAGCTTTGTGGTAGTTGTAATAATATTTAACCACTCACGAAGACATCTTCCCCTCCCATGCTTCTCATCATGGAGCAAGTAAACACACACAACAGACTTTATTTCTTGCCTTGAGTGAGAAAGGGGTTTGGGGGACTCCTCTAATGTATCACAATGGGGGTCATATATAATTAAAATACAGTGATAGTTTGAAATACTGGCAATTTCCTTTATCCAGGAGCCTCTCTGTCACTAATGAGGAAAGCCTTTGGGAAGTCAATATGAATTCAGTTTGTCCTTCCCATTGATTACATCAGTGAGCCAGATGCAACTTCTTTTACTCCTTTCTACCATATTGTCGTATTATAAGCATCTCCCCTTCCCCAAACTACAGGGTAAGAAATTTGCTGAGCATTTCAGAAGGGTGCTGTATCTTCAGATTATCTCCTTGTACTCAATAGGGTGAAAAATTTATATGAATGCATACAAGAATGAAAGGTAGCTCACAACCCAGTAGCAAACAAATAAATGAAAAAAAAAAAAGCCAACCAACCAACCAACCCTTCAGCACACAGATGGAATAAAGCATAAAACTCTATGACACTTTTAGAAGAAAGTGACCATCAGTTCCACACTTACGGTCCTCTCAGTACTGAATCCACTTTTATTCTATATTAGGGTGGAAAATCTGCTACTAAATAAAGGGCAATTCTGAGATACTAAAAGAAATGAGATTGTTACTGGCATACTTAAAGAAAATAAGCATGTAAGCTTGACATTAAGAATTTTTAAAAGATTAGAATCAAATACTTTGCAATTTAAATTTGTCATTTACATGTAGCAGATTTCCTTAAATTTGAAACACAAATATCACTGATGCTATTAAATACATGAAAATAAAGACAACTTATAAATTATATGGGAAGCTTTATCTTATGAAAAGGATGAAGGAAAGGTTTTGCAGTAGCATATTTCATGGATATACAGACTGAGTTATAAAATTATAGGTGACTAGTAGTTATATGACCATGCTGAATTTGGTAATGCAGTATCTCCACAGTATAGTACCAACAAGAGAGTATATTGGAAAAAAAGTCATCTACAGAAAATATTTAATTATACAATATGTTCTTCATTCTGAATTTAGTTCCAATGGTAGTACATAATCTTTAAATGAAATATTTTTTATTTCAAAGCAAAGCTCCAAATCTTGAATTCTTAAATACTAATTTTAGCAATTTTACTTTCTTGAGACAAATCATAGTCATTTTCTCCCCATCAATTTTGAAATGAAAATATCACACAAGTAATATTTATAGTATGGAGCATGAATATGGAATAAAACTTGGTACAAATATAAATACTGACTTTCCATTGTATTTTATTAAAGAAAGAATCAATTTTATTTATTTCTTCATCTGTTTTTTGTTTCTCTAACACTTAATTGCATATATGGTGCTGGATTTTAAACCCAAGTCCTTGTTCATGCCAGGCAAGCCTGCCGCTACCTCAGGCATCCCAGAGGTGGGCATGTACCCCTGGGGCCAAACAGGAGGGCGAGTGCTGCAGCCAAAGTCTGGGTCCCCCTCAGTGGAGACCCCCACCCCCAGACCAGGGAAATGAGTCAGTCACACACAGAGGGTGGCAGCTCAAATCCGTTTATTTCCAAGGCACACAGATTTTTATAGGGAGGGGAGACAGCCAAGGAACCAATGGTGAAGTGGCAGACTGGCTTATCCCAGCCAATGAGGGACTGTCATGTTGGTGTTGTCAGCTATCACTAACCGGAAGGTAGTTTAAAGGGGTACAGAAAGAAAGAGGAAGCAGCCCCCAAGCACTCGCGCTTTTTGCGCACTCTTTTTCTCAGAGAGCGCGGAGCATGAAAGGGGAAGCTTAAGAGGAGAAGTGTCATGGCGTCCGGCGCAGCGTTTGTCTTTTGCACAGTGCCCAACACAAGCCCGCCAACCTCTGAGCCGCTTGAATAAAAACTGTGTTGCAAAGGTAAATTTCGATAACCCATTCTGAGATGAGCCTTCTGGATTAGAGGATGCTCAGGCATTTCTTCCCTCCCACAGTATTGTAATATGAAAATGTAGCATTGAAAAATATACAATGTTTGTCAAACTTCTATTCTGTTACTGGCGTCACTCTAGACACATTTTTAGAAATTGTGTCTTTGAATTCCCCTAGCACTATTTCAAAGTAAGTATGTAAAGTTTCTTATTTGTAGATAAGTGCACTGAGATTTAGATCATGCTCCAAATCTTGGCACAGTTATGTAACTCTAAAATCAGCGCTTCTCACTCATTCCAGTTAAGATTCTATGTCGGGTCACCTTGCCCAGCAACCCAAGTGTTGGTACCTGCTATTACTTTCCCCATTCTCACAGCTTGGCAACATCTGAAAAGTTACATAATTTTCTAATTTTCTGTTGGTCATTGATATGGGCTGAGTTGTTACGTGTCAAAACTCATATAAATGAAGTCCTAATTCCAAGGGCCTCAGAATGTGACCCTATTTGGAGAAAGGGTCCTTAAAAAGATAAAAGATAAATATCTGAGCTGGAACAGTGGCTCAGTGGTTATGGTGCTTGGCTGACATGCGTGAGGATGTGGGTTCAAACCCCAGTACCACGTACACAACAAAGTGATGGAGCAATGAAATGACATGAAAAACTAAATAAAATTGACTCTCTCTCTTTATTAAAAAATAAGATAAATATCTGAAAATGATGTCATTAGGATGAGCTCTAGTCCATCATGACTGATGTCCTTACAAAGAATTTGGACACAAGCAGTATAGAGATAGGACCATGTGAAGACACAAAGATGACCAGTCATCTGCAAGCCAAGGAAGAGGTCACAGAAGAAAGCAACCCTTGATCTTGAACTTCCAGTATCCAGAATTACGAGAAAATAAATTGTATTGTTTAAGCCACCCAGTCTGGGGTACTTTGTTATCACCGTCTTAGTAAACTAATACAATCCTTATCTTTTAAATTCATATCCTTTCTATTTCTACAAGAACTTTTGGTTTATTTGCTATTATTTTAGTAAATACATAGAACTTACTGCATGCATAAATCTAAGACATGACTCCAAGTACTTTCATGTATTAAAATGTAATTCTCCCCTAAACCTTAGGAAATAGTATTTGAATCTCCGACCTGAACACAGAAGCCGAGCTCCGGGATGTGTCCTCCACTGTGCTGGCTGTTCCACAGCCTCCAGCCTCTTTCCATCTTAACACATTGCCCTTGTTCCATACTCCTGTTGTGCTCACCAGTTAATTTTAAAATACTTATCTTACTAATCAACAATGCTAAACCTAAGTTATAACAAAATTAATATGCCATTAATGTTTTTTAAAGACAGAGGGACAGTGAGAGAGAGAAAGAGAGAAACAACTTTATTTAGTTTTTCACATGGCCTTAGTTGCTCCAACACTCAGTTGTGTACGTGGTGCTGGGGTTTGAACCCAGGTCCTCGTGCTTGCCAGGCAAGCGCCGAAACCACTGAGCTACCACTCCAGCCCTCCATTAATTTTTAAAATATATTTTTCTCACTTCTGTAAATTTGACTTTATTTATCTCCCCCCTCTTTTAAATCACATATCAAAATTCTGTTTAAGACCCAGCTCATTTGCCATCAATTCTGTGTTCTCTATATTCCCAACCAGATGTTTCCTCTCCATGTTCATATACATCTTATATCAAACCAAAGTAACAGACTCTGTCAGGTTGTGAGTTACAGGTTGTGCTGTACACCTCACACTAATGCTTTGGATCACTGTATTAGTTTGCTACTCATGCTGTAACAAAATACAAGAGTCTGAGTAGAATAAAAAAGAGAAATTTATTTTCTCTCAGTTATGGAGACTAGGAATCTAAGAACAAGATGATTACAGGTATGATTTCTCCGAAGTCTCCTTATTTGACTCTTATGTTTCTTCTGTGTTCTCACATGGCCTTTCTTGCATATGAATCCTATATCTCTCTCTCTCCACTGTTTATACTGGATTAGGATACCATCCTTATGTCCTCATTTAAACTTAATTACTTCCTTAAAGGCTCTGTATCCAAAAGTAGTTACACTAGTGATTAGAGAGTGATTAGTGATTAGACTAACTAGTGATCTGAGATTCAATATATGAATTCAGGAAGGGACGTAATTCAGTCCATAAGAATCACGAAAGGAATTTAAAAATAATTATTGAATTTTATTTTAATCAATTATACGGTATGGTGTATTGGTAAATGTTTAACAGCCTATTCTGAATGTAGCTCTGATTTGCAAAGTTCTTTCAATTTTCCTGGTATAATACAACCAACATGGTAGATTTTAGGCTACCAGTATGTCCACTAGGTAGTGATTTTGACAGTTGAACCCTGTGTACAACATGAATGGGTTCCAGCACACCACTCATTTAGTCCAGGACTTTTCAGGACTCAGTGTTAAGAAAATGTGAAAGACAGGACCTGTGCTCAATTTTTTACTTCTTCGTTCATCACCCCAAATGGAGACCCAAATCCAGAAATTACACATCTCCGATTTTAAACGAAAATGCATTCTTGTTCTAGTCGCTGTTTTTCAGATCTGTTTATCTTTGGAAGCCTGGAAAGTTGATAACAAGGTAAAGAAAAACTTCACAAGGTGACATTTTAGCAGACAGCACATTAAATTAAGTCATTAAAAATTGACTCCCCAGTAGGCAGCTTAATCATTATAATTAAACCAAGTACTTTAAGTAAAGCTTAACCCAATCAGTAACATTGCTTTCAGATGCTTTGCGTATTTTGATAAGTTGTTCATTAGGAAAAATGCCCATTTAGCAGCAGTAAGTAGAATAAAAACATACCTCCAAGAAGCACATTCTGTTATTTTTAAATGCTGTCCTCACCAGCATGCCACATGTATTCAGATATTATTAAGAATAAGGATGTGCTATTGTGCAGAATGTTTCCTGCAGCCATTGATCCAGAAACATATTATATAACAGTTTCGTAGAGCTTGAATGCCTTGACCAATGCAAAGGTGGTATAAAGGTGATCAATTATTGCAGGCTTCACTGAAAATATGGCTATGAAACATAATGTTTTGTGCAGGCATCGCTGATCCAGAAAGACCTACGATGTTAGTGTGGTATCTCCTGAATGGTTTAATTAATATAATGCCGTGTGTAAAGGTTATCAATTACTGCAGGCATGACTGAGGATCCTTTGGTTTTCAGTGATACTGATAAAAAGAAATTGTGTTGTTGTCAGCCACTTTTACCTGTAGTACTGTAGTCTCCAACACCAGAGATATCAGACTCCAGCTCTTTCCCTTCACCTGAGTGAATTCCACAGCTCTCTGGAATGCTTTCATTTGCACAAAAAGGATGACATTTGCCTATTGTACTGACCCCTGTAGTAGAACATCTTCTACTACAAAAATATATTTATTTTAGCTGATCAAACGTAAACGGAAAGGTTAACATAATCTATTCATTGAAATCCTTCAATTATAGCAGTATTTTGGTATGAAAGCATTCCATAAGTAAACATTAGGATTGTATTGTCTTCATTATAATCAAAGATGGAGTTTTGAAGACGCAACGAGGTGTCTGAGCAGCAGATGCTATGTGAAAAACTAAATGAAATTGATTCTGTCTTTCTCTCAATCACTGTCCCTCTATCTTTGGAAGAAAAAAAAAAGATTAAACTACTTTTTTAAAAAAATAAATAAAATAATATGGCACTATCACTGTAAGTCTGGTAGCCAATTTGTAGATTTGAACATCCTACCGTGTTATTCGAGTGTTCATTGGGTTACATGTGCATACGCATGCATATGCACACACACACACATACCCCAAACATCATTTTTTTTTCAAAGCTATAAATGAAAGTGAATTATATATCATGGACAGTGAAGGTGTCTATGTTGCATTTCCATATTTATTCGTTGATATGCATTTGAATAAAGTATCAAATATGTTCTTCACTGAAACACTATCTTCTCAAACAAATGCTGTCATAAAACCATGTTTCTAGAGTTCATAACTAAAATGTGAGGACTTTGTAACATGTGGTGTATAAAACAAGATAGTAACTTAGTTGTGACTTTTATTCACCCTTTTCCCTCTCTGCAACTCTCTCTTGCTCTGCTTTTTCTACTTTCTAACATTTAATGGATTGAATGTTAGTGACCCACCCTCTCATATTCATATGTTGATCTTTGAACACCAATGCAATTATATAGTAGTGGGTGACATTGGAGGGAGGTAGTCATGAGGATGGAGTACATATGAATGAGACTGGTCACCTTATAAAGGAGACACCAGAGGGATCTCTTTGAAGTCAGGACTCTGCTACCTAGAAGAGGGATTTCATCAAACCTGAGTATGCTTGCACCTTGATCATTTCCAGCCTCCAGAATTGGGAGGAATACATTTGTTTATTTGCCTCATATTTATATCATTTCATTATTGCAGCATGAACTAAGTACATCATGCCAACCATATTCCTCAACTAGGAAACTGTTTTTATGAATTAAGGCTTTGGTATTTGAATATGGAAGCAGCTCATCATTTCTTGAAGCTTAGGCTGTAACTGAATTAAATTTAGAAAATATAATAAGCTTTATACCAAATAATAAATGTTCATGTTCAATCCCTTTATTATAATCCTCTTTAGGATTAACAAAGTGAAGGGAGGCACAGGAAATTATAATTTATGAATAATGGAAACATATACCATAAGTATATAAACTTCAGCACTGATGGGTGTCTATTCTGTAACATGTGAGACTTGCCCTGACTTTTCAACTGGCTACACAACTTCACAGGTAAACTCTCTGCTTAGCCTCAGTTTCTCAATCTGTAATATGTGTATAATGGAAGCGGTAATGGTTAAGGTGCTGAATTCTCCAATAATTATTCTACCCAAGATGATTAGTCCCAGCAAAATATGGGAATTACATTACTCTTCTTGCTCATTGGCCTCAGATGGTATACACAAAATTCAATTTAAATGTTAGCACTTTGAATTTTTCCCTCCTAAGGAAGTGACTCATAGGAGAAATAGTTTTATTTCTTCCTCTGTACTTTGTTGTATCTAGGTGTGCTGGGTACTACTGCAACTCACTGGGGCAGAATATAAGCTATATTAACTTCCAATTTCCTAAGAGTTCTATAACAAAGCTCCAAAAACTAGGTGAATGTAAACAACAAAAAATTGCATTCTCTCACATTCTGTCCTGAAAGCCTAAAATCAAGTGTTGAAAGGGCCATGACCACCCCTTCAATGCCTTTAGGGGAGGATCCTTCCTTGGTTCTTCCAGCTTCTGGAAGCCCTTGGCATTCCTCGGTGCATGGCTGCATCACATCAATCTCTGCTTTTGTCTCCATGTACTCCTTTCCATATGTCTTTGTTCACTTGGCATTATTTTCTTGTGTCTCTGTTTTCTTTTCTTTAAGAGCAACAGTAATATTGCATTAGGTCTACCCTAATGATCTTGTTTTAATTTGATTATATCTGCAAAGATCCTGTTTCCAAAGAAGTCACATTCACAGGGCCTGCAGGATAGGGCTTCAGCATATATTTGGGGGGCATACAATTCAATCATAACAATTGCCAGCTTCTAAGTAGGTACATCTGCAGTTACAGTCCCTTCCCTGATCCTTTTGCTACTCCTAGGAAGATGGCAGGCGGAGAGGTGGAAAGAACTGTTCCTTGATGACATTACTAGGCCGATACCTCTCAGTAATACCACCCATTTCTGGGCTTCATATAATAAATAATCTCATTGCAAAAACAATTTGAGGATGGATTACTATTAGTGGGAGATAAAAATCTGCCCACTGATATATGAGACCTGAATCACCGTGCCGTAAAATTTGCATGAACTCATGCCAGTCTGATAAGAAGCACAATGCCGGACATGTGGTAAGTCACAATAAATCTTGACCATTCTTTTTTTTTTTTTTTTTTTTTAATTTTT
>PVKS010018374.1:0-40251 GCA_004027875.1 Aplodontia rufa
CAAGAGTAGACATACTAATGTAGTATTGCAGGGGCCTACCTCCTATGAAGAGATGGCTTTGACAAACCATTACAAGATCCTGTGGCCCAATGGATGTGGGGAATTTGCCCAGGTGAAACTAGCCAGCCATCTCCTTATTAGGGCAGAGGTGGTAGTGAAAGTCTTGCCAAAACCGGGGTGGGGGGAAGGTGTTCCAGGTCCTCTTCAAAAAAATGTGATGGTGACCCTGGAACACCCCAGTGTGATCCAGCTGTTTCAGGTTATTGAAACCGTTGTACGTATCTACATTGTAATGGAGCCTGCAGGTGGGGGACAGCTATTTCACCATGTCCAGTCTGTTGGCATGAAGGAGGAAGATGCCTGAGATTATTCAGACAGGTTGCCTGTGCTATGGACTACTGCCAAGATAAAGGTATCATGCATCTAGACCTGAAGGCACAGGTGGATGTCAGAAGCAATATCAAGCTCATTGACTTTGACATGAGCATGAGATTTATGGCTGGGGAGAAGCTGAACAGGTTCCAGGGCACTATGCTTTACCTTGATCCTGAAGTCATCCAGCGCAAGAATATGAGGGCCCCATGGTAGATGTCAGGAGCCTGAGTGTCCTCCTGTATTTTATGTTGATAGGGACAAACCCATTTATGGTAATTTTCCCTTGGGAACTTGAGCAGTGGATTCTGGAGCCAAAGTACCGCATTCCTAATCATGTTTCTCCCCAAGCAGAAAAACTCATTGGTCAAATGCTGACTCTGGATTCCGTGCAGCAGCCCACGGTAGAGAAAATCTTTCAGAATCCATGGCTGAGGGAGGATAAGGAAGATTCACTCTCTAATTATAAAGAGCACTTCTCCGACATCTAGACCCTACAATAATGGCAATGCTGTTTAACATGGGTTATCACCCCTACAAGACCTGGGTATCTCTGATCGAAAGAAAGTTCAATGATGCAATGGCTACATACTTGATACTCCAGTATGAGATAAGCTAGGGGCTAGGCTGCATGTTCCAGGGGAGGCCTATGTGTCTGAGGATTGGTCCTTATCCCCACCACATGATTCCTTCTGCTTTCCCTGTCTTCCAAAAGAGAAGAGCCACTAAGCCTGCCCTTCACACCTTCCCCTTGCCCTTGAGCTTCAGCTGCCTGAGGAGACCAAGCTGCTAGGACAGAAAGGCATCAGAAGGGTCAACCTGGCTGCTACTGATCTCCACTTCCTGCAGTTAGAACAACTGCTCCAGCATAGCCTCCCAGCATGACCCTGTGTCCCACAATTCCAAGCAGTGGAGTATACTCAGTGAATTAGTTGCATCAGCAGGCAGCATAAAATTCTACCAAGACACCTCTGCAAGGCAACCCCATGACAGCAACTAAGGTTGGAAAGTGATGACAAGGAGGATTGCCACCTGCTTTCAACACCTGTGTTGTTGAACGCCATATATTGGCCAAAAAAAAAAAATATATATATATATAGTATATATATACTATATATATATATATATATATAGTATGTATATAATGACTCCAGTGAATGGAATGCAGAAACATGGGAGATTCAAACACAAAGTAGTTCCAGTGGAATGGAGAGCTGAGGAAGATAAAACCTCCTACAGACTATAGCTCCTGACATCAGGGCATTAATCATGTAGACTCAAAACAGCGCCAGAGCCAGGTGTGCAAACTGGCTTGGACTTCTCTGCATGGGTTTTCTTCAGGCACCAGTGGATCCACCTCAACAACAGGAATCTCTTCAGTCCCTATTTATGTGAGACTGTGAGATTCAGAGCCTGTTTTCCCTGGGACACTTCCCCCTGCTCTACTCTTCTCTGCTTTCACCCATGCTTCCGACATGGCAGAGATGCTTCTCAATTAGTTTCTCACAAATCTCATAACGGAATTGATGTTTCAAAAATTTTTTAAAAAAGTTGATAAAAAGGGGGTCTTAAGGCCTCAGGGAGAGGACAGGAGCCCA
This sequence comes from Aplodontia rufa, assembly GCA_004027875.1. NCBI lineage: Eukaryota > Metazoa > Chordata > Mammalia > Rodentia > Aplodontiidae > Aplodontia > Aplodontia rufa. Next base: position 1,971 of record PVKS010018374.1, read on the forward strand.
CCAGCTATCATCTCCAAGGTCTGAACCACTTTTGCCTCCCTCTCCTGTTCAATGTAGACAGAGACTTGCTCATCTGGACCTAGCATCTGTGATGACTTACTCACTTTGAGCCAGCATAGAGTATTCACTTGCTTTGACCTAGTGTGAACAGAAAATCTCCCCTTGAGCTAGGGTAGACATGACTTACTTTTAGCTGGTGGCCTCTGCCAGAAGGAATGCTTCTCCAGGTCTTCAGGCCCCTCCCTAAGATGTGCAAAATGTCATATTTCATAGGGCATTAGAGCACCTATGTGTTCTATGCATATCATGCTAAGTGGGACAAGGCAGTCTCAAAAAACCAAAAGACAAATTTCTCTCTGATATGTGGAAGCTAGCCCCCAAGTAAGGAAATGATCGGAGGAATAGGCAAAGGGGAAGGAAACCGAGGAAGGAGGATGAGATAGGGAACGTTCATGGAGTGAATTCAAACTAAACTTTTATTCATCCATATGTGAATATACCATAGAGAATCTCCCAACATGTACATGAACAAGACACTAATTTAAAAAAATTTATTAGTAAATTACAAAAATCAGTAGTGCAGAGGGAAGAGAACAAGGGCTGGGAAGCAGGGATGGGAAGGGGAAAACCTGAATTAGAACAACTTATACTCAATGATTTTATAGTTATGCCATCATATGTTCTCATGCACATCTAAAAAGAACAGGACAGGAGAAAGAAGGGTAAAGGGAAAACTTTGTGGACTGAATTAGAACAAGTTATACTCTATGCTTTATAATTATGTCATTGTATATTCTGTGGTTATGTGTATTTCTAAAAAGAACCAGTAAAAATGAAAAAGAGTAAAAGAATGCCTAATCTGTATGGTTGCCCCTCCCAAGAAAAATATTCTGGGGCTAGACCTCAAGTTAACCCAGCTCATAAACAGTTTACAATACGTTTCTTCTTTATAATTCAATTCTTATGTTCATGGTGATGAATTTAAAGTTGTAGTGACCACTACAACAACAACAAAAAAAAATAGTAAATTAATAAATGTATCTTTTGCCTACAAATTATCATAATTTCAACCTGAATTAATTTCTTCTTGTTAACTGTCTAACAATGTCTTCTAATTATTCTTTTAAACCAAGTGTTTACTTTGACATTTAAACAGAATAAATTTTCATGTGCACTTTTACACTGTGTTGTGACTGCTTTAATTCTTGTTTTCTGAAACCCTCTCCCCTTCATAAAAATATGTTTCTTAAAACTTACACAATAGTTTCTTATTTCTATATTATAAAATTAGTATCATAATCACTTAGTAATATTATCCAAAATTTTGATTTGTTATTAATGACTTTATAAATATGATTTTTTCTCTACATTTTGCTAATTAAGAATTTATTATGCGCCTTAATAGCTTAAAAACATTATAAGTGCAGTTAAATAGTAATAAATAACATCAATTATTAGACTCACTACCTACATGTGATGATTGGTAAAATATTTATTTGTACTTCATGTAGCCTCCTAAAAGCATAATGCTTAAAACTATTTTGGGATAGGTGACTGTATTACAGACTGCATTCGAACCAGATATAGGTGAATGACAGTCACAGGAATGATAATGTGAACTTCTACAGATTATGTGCTGTGCCACAGATATTACAGAAAGTATGCAATTTTCCTCATTCTTCTCTAATTAAGCTGTGACATGTGTGTTATTACCAGAATAACTGCACTCACTTTAATTTGAAACAAAGATAGTAACTTAGCAATGTAATGATTTTTATGTTAGTTACAACTTATGCTACACCTACACATTCAAATTATTGAAGCACACAATCAATAAACAGCAATAACCTCTTTTTTATAGGACCTCTTTCATTTCAGTTATTTTTAACTGTTCTGGTTTTAATAATTTCACCTATTCAGAAATTTTCTTTCCATGCCTAAAGCATACTTTCTAAATCTCTATTTTCCTGCTTTCCTCTTTACTTTCTGAAATGAGATTATTCTGAAAAAATTTTCTAGATCACAGAAATAGTATTCCTTAAGTGTCATGTCTGTCCTTTATGATATTATAGGTTTTAATATATGCAATATAAAGGGATAAAAAATACTGTCCTTTTGGTCATCATATGTGAACCAGTTCTGGTGAAAATTTACTATTTCAGTACACTTTTAAATGTAATCAGTTAAAAAAAGAGCAAAAAGGCTAATGAAAAGTGTGTGTTGTTTTTGTTTTTCACAAAAAATCGCAGTAGTTGTATCATCACAGTCTCTCTATATATTATTAAATGTTTAGACAGAAGATATCCTTCTATTTCAAAAACATATTTCCGATGGTTTTATATTCTCATCTTTCTTATTCAATTTTTAAAGTGGCAACTTACGTTAAATAATGTAAAATAATAGTTCAAAAATAGCCATAATAATAGTTGTTCAAATGATTATTAGTTTCCTATTGATGTTAACCATCTTCTATGAAAGAAAACTCAGATTTTTAAGGATATTTGAGCTTAGTTAAAATTGCTGTCTCTATGCATTAATAAATATAGTATCAAGTTCTGGAATCACAAATGAATGTTTCTCTGATTTTTAATTTTAGAGAAATATTGACCAAAAACAACATAGTAACAATATTTATTCATTCTGTGAAATGCATCTTAAAGAAGTTGACTGAAAAATAATATACATTAATGTCAATTCATTATTCAGAACTTTTTTATTTAGGAAGAGAATTTAAATTCCATTATTTTTCAGAATCTGATTAGCTGCTCTAAAATTATCATTTTAAAATTTAAAATTTTAAATATTTTGAAATGAATGTTATTTCTACTTTATATTATATTTATCTTGATAAAATACATATTTTCAGTATGTAGTGCTAGAAGTATAAATTCAACCTGCCAAGTAAAGTTTAAATATGGAAGATTTATGTCTTGTTCTCCCTTATGCAGATTTTAACCAATCAGGGTTTCAACATAAGAGCTAAAATAGATTAGATTTGATTTTTAAATTTGTATTATGTGTTTTATTTGTCAAAAGCCTAATTTTTTTTACAATCAATACACCTTTATGAAATTATGAGCAAAAAAGTATTATCAAATTAATTTAGTCACCAAAATACATTAACACTTTATTTAAAATACTTTCTCATATACGAAAACTGTTTTATCTATGCGGTACATTAAATATAAGTATACAAATTAATATAGTCATAATAATGCATTTCAATATCCTATCAATTACCAGTAAGCTGAAATGCTTGCAATGTAACTGTTTTAGCCTCAAAATAAATTCATATATCACAATGTCATGCTATTTGTATTGCAATTTTGCCCTGTCTCTTTGCAATGCAAGGCTTTACATGATACCAATCCATCAAGATTCAATAGCCTTATGTCATGTCTGCTTAAAATCCCTGAACATGATTCTAAAACTATGCACTCCCACTGAGCAATAATACAAAACAGAGAATAATCTCAAATAGTATGAGAGCTATTGACTGATATTAGTAGAACAAAATAAGGTTTTCCTTATTGACACACAGAAATATCAATGAACAAAATTGTGAAGCTGAATTGTGTCAAGGTAACAGGTAACTGTATATTTGACAAAACTAATACATTTGGGCAAAAAAATTTAAATTTTAAAGCTGTCATATGATGGGGCTGGGGCAGTGGCTCGCCAGTTACAACGCTTACCTGGCATGCACGAGTAGGCAAGTTCAAATCCCAGCACCACATATACAACGAAGTCTTGCAGCAACAAAAGCCAAATGAAAAATTAAATAAGAAAATTGTTTCTCTCTTTCTCTTTCTCTCTCACTGCCCCTCTCTCTTAAAAAAGAAACAACTGTCATAAGGTATATCTTATCATCTCATCAATGCTGCAAGAAGTACACATCACAAAATTAGTCTTAGGCTCCAAATAGAAGCTACAAATTGTCTAATTTGTAGACCATATGTTTTTCATGTTATGTATAAAAATAAAATATATTTTTAAAAAAGGAAAATGTTTTAGAAATAAAGTAACAATGTGAAGAAGTAACAATTTCTGCTTTTATAATGCAGAAAGAGAGAGAGAAAGAGAGAATCAATTTTGTTTAGTTTTTCATGTGGTTTTTTTGTTGTTCTGACACTTCATTGTGTACATGGTGCTGGGGTTTGAAACTGGGTCCTCACACATGCCAGGCAAGCACCTCAACTGCTAAGCCACTCCTCCAGCCCCTGATTTAGTCTTCTGAAAGCTATTCATCTGGTATTAAGGAGTTAGCCGGTTGTAACTAATGATTGAGCAGAAGAATACTGATTCAGGCAAAATTTGTCCAAATCCCTGGCTATTTTGATACACTAATATAGGGAATTTTGGAATTAGTGTTACCTATTCAAAAAGAATTTAAGTAAAACCATGAAAATATTTAATTAAAATTAATTCACATTAAGAATTAAATCCAATTAGTTATTAAGAATAAGTTATAATTATAGAAACATTATTCTTTACATCATAAAAAATTTATTTTACAGAAAAAATAATATGTGTACAAGAGAAGATAATTTCATCTCATAATTTTGTTGGTAAAAGGTTTCCTTAGAGTTCATTTCTGATTATCGAGTGGGTGTTTTGAGGTATTTTCTCTATTAGTAGGAGGGTGAAAACTGTGCCCCTTTGAGGTTAAATACTATATCAATTCATTGTATCTACAGAAGTTCTAGTATGTACCATTAATTTAAAAGAAAATTTCACTTGATTTGCATCCTGGAAAATTAGAACTACCTGATTGTTCAGAGGTGGTATTTTACCTAAAAGCAGACAGGGGGAATACTGCTTTTAAATATTTCTAATGTTCTTTTTCCAAATAGAATAATTTTCACTGTTTTTTCCCAAGAAATAAAAATCAACATTTCAGCTAGACATTGAATATCCCCAACATAAATATGCTATACCTGTATCACATGTGGAAAATTTAGAGGTTAATAAAGTTACTCAGAAATAAAGATTAATGATCCCAAAGCCCCCAAACATGCTCCATCTATAGCAGAGAATCCTAACACTCGATACCGATGCATCAAGTTCAAATGTTTAATAATAATTCCTAGTTAAGATTCAAATCAGTTGATGATTTCTAGGGGAAAGAACTGTTTGCTTTAGATTTCTAATGCTTACTTGAGTGTCACATATGAGCTAAATCTGCCATTGTTTCCAATAGTGATGCAGCCAGTGAAAGTAAATGCAACAAAAAAATTAAAAAAAATAAAATAAAGTAAATGCAAAAATGCAACAAGGTCGAGGATGCAAAAAGCAGATGATGAGTGAGAAGAAATACCTCATACAGCCTATCAATTCTGAATTACAAAACTCTGCGTACACTAAAAATACTCCTGTCTAGATCGAGGTATGGCACTCAGACAGATTGGCAAGCAAGGGATTAGAATGGAAAAGATAACCAGAACTAAGGCATTGCTATTTTGCTGTAAATTCTCATTAATTAGCACAGTTCCACACTTTCCAGAGCTGTATTCTGTGTAGTAAATTTTAAAGCATGCTTCCAATAGTTAATTCTGACTCCAGGAAAATCAAATAGGCAGCAGAATGTTTCTTCTGTGTTCACTCTCCACTTCCCAAGTGAGAATATAATTTTAAATGATTTGGAATTGCTCTTCATCCTGCAGGTGAGCCTGCTGGTGTGGTTAATAATTCCATTTATAATATTCAGACTGCTACAGGAATTTTATGGATTATGGCCATGGATAAAATTTATTGTCCAGAGAATGTTATCTTTAATTTAGTGACCACACCAGCTTCTAATTTAATTTTGAAGCCTCTATCATCATAATACTTTTTGAAAAAAGAAAAAATGATCTCATGGGTATTTTTCTTATCATATTTAGTAGTTTGGTTCAAAGGTCAACCTTTTATAGCCATAGCCATGGTATGAGTAGCACAAATACATTTCAAACAAAACAGTAAAATAAATCATTCTATACTCATAAGATTTTGGTGATGTACTACTAATTGAATGCTGAACTTAATTCATTCTATTTTTCAAGAGTCACTCTGAGTACTAAACCTTAAATATATGCTTTCCCCAATGAATATATTAAAAGTCATCTATTTCATGGAATTTTCACATTGTGAGACATTTCACTGTTTTCCAAGTATATCCTTAAAAAGAATGTACTTCAAGCTGGATGCAGTTGTGCATGCCTGTAATTCCATTCTTGGGAGGCTGAGGCAGGAGGATTGCAAGTTCAAAGATGTCCTCAGCAACTTATAAAGGCCCGGAACAACTTCATGAGAGCCTGTCTCAAAATAAAAAATAAAAATGTGGCTCAGTGGTTAAGTGTTGCTTAATCAATCCCAGATACCAAAAATATATATATAAATAAATAAAAGAATGTTCTTCAGCTAGGGGTGACAGTGCATACCTAAATTGCAGCTACTCAGGAGGCTGAAGGAGGAAGATCACCATTTCAAGGCCAGACTGGGCAATTCAGTGAGAACCTGTCTCAAAATTTAAAAGTAAACAAATAAACAAAAAAACCCTTTGGGATATAACTCAGTGCTAGAGTGCTCCTAGCTTCAATCCCTAGTAATACACCTACACAGAAACTAGAAACACTTCAATACAACTTATGGGTACTGACGATTTTGAGGTACAATCATCTACTTAAACCCCGTCCCCAAAATGCTTATGTTGGTGTATTTTTGTCCACGCATGGATATAAATAATATGGAAAATAAATAAATGGAATATTGGCTTAATAATTACAACTTAGTGTGCAAAAAGTTTAGAGAAAGACCATTTTATATGGAAAGTTCTGTTCTGGAAACCATAAATAAGTTTGGGGCATTTTCTGATAAATAAGTGAAATGGTTTTGAGAAGCATATTAGTAAGTTGAAGTAAGCCCTACTTATGTTGCAAATGAAAATTTAAGGGATGCAAGAATATTATTTTCTCAAAACTTCAATGTAAAGAGTCTGAGAATCATAATGACTGACTTGCTTTAAGGTATTCAGCATAAAATCTATAGATTAGAATTGATCCAATTATTCTCTTAAACATTTATGGACTCTAAAGGTTTTCATACCTCAGTTGCACAAATTAACACCAAGATGTAGTCATCTAGGATATTAATTCCGTGAAATTACATTCCTTAAAATTTGGATCAAGCAGTTCAGAACATTATCCATTAGTAAAAATAAAGAATTCTATCTTTATTTCCTAAGTCTCAAATTAAAAAATAAAAGAGTTTATATTATCTATAATTAAAATAGATACAATTTAAGATTTTGGTCAAAATAAAATTGACAGTTAAGGCATTTCCTAAATTATAACATTTAACAAATACTTATTTCAGAATAAGGTCCATTTTTTATTATTAAGAATTATAATTTTATGAAAAATCTTTCAGTGACTGAGATTTTGTTAAATTTCTATTTTTTATATGCAATTATGTAGTTCTAAGAAGCTAATCCTTTCCTTTCAAACAGGTGTTTAGAAATTTCATTCTCATGATGGCTTTGGGAAGTCCTAGGTATGATTTATTAAGAAATTTTCTTTTTTATATTATAATTTCAACCTCTGAATATAAGTTATACTTCTTAAGGTTGATGAGTTACTCTTCTTCATATCCAAAGATAATAGAAGAAGAATTTGCTTTGCTTAATATGTGGGAAGAAAAAGCCAACTCTTTGAATCTTTGTGGCGTCAAAGATTTTCTGTAGGTGCTATTTACTTTAGCTTTGGTGTCAGATTTTTAAAAGGTACATATTTTTCTATTTGAGACATTGTTGAGGAAATCAACTTTGTAATTCCTAAGATATCAAGGACATGAATTCAATCATCAAAGGAGAGTATAACAGTGTTCATAGAAACCGTACAATATTCCAAACAATATAAACAATATATAACAATACAACAATATAAAAAATACAACATTCTAGACAATATAACATTCTAAACACTTGGGACACATTTTACATACTATAGATTGTCCAGGCTCATAGAGATAGCTACTCATAGTAGCTCATAGAGTAGTTACTTCTAGAGATGGCTACTTCAAACTGACTGAACAATTTTGAAGCTCATTTAATTTATTCTGTCTCTGGAAGAATCATGTGGACTATAAGAATCATTAGCTAATAAGGGATTATTCTTTAACAAAGAGGTTTTCTAAAACTTCCTGATAGTTCTATAAACTGAAGTCTACATACTAACATAAGTCTGTTTTTAAAGTGTCAGTGGGTCAATATGTAAATTTAGTAGCCAGTATAACTCAAGCTAAATTCAAAGTCCGTTGACCTACAGTGTTGTTCTTCCTGTTCCTTATCTTAAATCAACATTGTAATCTCAAGGACAAACTTGATAGATACATACAGGAATCCATTTTTTCATCTCTCCAGTCTCATACAAGCAGTCACATGTTTCCACTTACAATAAATATCATTTCATCTCCATGCTCATTGTCATGTTTTGTTCTGATTTTCATGACTTTTCATCATGAAACATTCTTAGTGCATGTCTCATATATTTTGTACTGGGAAAATATTAAAGGTATAGTTGGTAAAGAAGAAAATCCATGCACATAAATACCTGTGACAAAGATGCAAGTATATAGTAAGAAATAAAGAAATCTAGAAATTTATAGAAAACAAAATTTTCTGTAGGTAATACTGGTACACAAAAATTTCAATGTGGTTTGTGTATTGAAATATATGGAAGAGAAGAGATTTCAGGGAAAATAGTAACAAGAATAAAACTAAGAAATTAGGAATGTAGTGTTATTTAAGCTTATACTTTGAAACAATTTGCTTGTAGGATAAAGTTTTTTATAGTTAATTCACCATTGACATTTTAATATAACATAGAGATTGTCAGAACTATTCTTCAAAAATAATTATCAACATTATTTGTAAGAGTGTTGTAAACTTTTGGAAAAGATAATGTTGAACAGATATGACATGGATAGATTAATGGAAATCTAACAGTGAGAGGAATCCAGAAGAAAGTGGATACATAATATATAGTTTTCTGAAAATGTCTGGAAAAATGTGGAATTGTCAAGATGTGCACATAAGGAGTGAATCTGAAACCAGTTTTCATTCATAATAACTAATTTTATTTTAAAAGTGAAAACCTTTATCACTGGGTTTATAATAATCAGCCTATGGTGTTACTGAGAAAAATATTGCCTTCATCTCTTACTTGCTGGAACAGAGGTTTGAAGAAATTAAGTAACTTTCCTCATGATCATGCAGACAATAAAGTGGGTAATAATCAAGTACCAATGCATGTGTTTCCAACGCATTTTTTTTCCAACCATGAAAATACATGCAGAGTTCCACAACAGTGGAAAAAAAGGGTAAAGAGATGAATAAGGTTCACTGTCTTTCCTTACAAAGATAATTTTACATCTATTATCATTTTTAGTTGATGATATAGGATTCAAAGTACGGTGAGCAAATAAAAAAATAGATTCACTTTAACTTGTTCTAAGTAGAAGAATAAGATGAAATGGCAATTATGCTGAATTATGAAGGATTAACATAATTTCCTCTAGCACATAGAGGCTACTTTAGGTACAGGAAATGGTTATGTAAATTCAGATGAGAAAAGGAAGCCTAAAGGTAAATTCAAAGGCAAAGAAAGCACATAGTACAATAAAAGCAGAATATTTATGGTGTGTTGAAATAAAAACAGAAAACTTAGTGGTATCTGCTCATCAAGCCTTTAAATGCTGTGATAGCTCCTGTTTTCCCTTATAATGTTAAACGCTCTCAGTATATCTATGTTCGTATTTGATATAATAAGAAATATGAATTACTTGTTATGGAGACAGTAGAAAGGAACTATGGGAAATATGGGAATAGGTTTATGGATTGGTTTGAGTGTGAAAATTTTAGGACTTTAACATACACACTTCCAGAAAACAATGATAGATCTAAGTACACAGAATATAAAGGTTAGACAACTGTAATATGAGACAGTAGGAAATTAGGAGACAGAAAGTGAAAATACAGCAATATTGAAGAAATTACTGAGGTTGCAGTAACAGCACTCTTATGTCCTTAAACTTCTTTCAAATAAAGTGTAAAGAATTTCCAGGAAATAGTGATCATCAAGAAGCACTGCTAGAAGTATTAATATTTAACTGAAAGGTATACATCTCTAATACAATGGAATGTAACTAATCCTTCCCTTTGAATCACAATCAAATACTATCAAAAAAACTATCCATCAAATGTTTTCATTGTGATCTGTTTCATAGCAGGCTATCCCAAATTTATTCCTTCTATGGTAAGGCCTCTTATTAGTCCCACATTTTTAGACCATAATGTCTTAATTCTAACTGTCCCTAACATCCTCCTATAACATTTGCTACTCTGTACTTTGGAATATTAGTCCCAATGTTGCATATTACAATTTTGAAATCAAAGTGCATATTGGAGGTGAAATAAATGCATGATTCTCTTAATATGCCATGAAATCTTGGATTTTTTTAGAATGTTTGGAAAGTATTATCCAAACTTAATCAAGCCTATGATGTATTAGGTTATTTCTTTCAAATTAGTTTGAATCGTAGAGAGGATATGAAAACAAGAAATGCAAACCCACAATATGTAAACATTTGGAGATATTTTTTAAAAATTAGTTACCTTAAGATGGCAGTATTGGTCTTCCTAAGATTTGGAAAAGTTTTAGAAAGGGCTTCATGAGGAAACTGCAGACTTTCTAAGCACTTACCCTCACATAGACAGACACAGGAACACGTTTATCAAAGTATTGGATGGACGTAATATACATACAGATTAAACTGAGAGTCTATACAAACAGTGATAATGGCTGAAAATACAAGCAGTGTAAATCTGATTGACAAGTTAGTTAATTAAAAACAACAAGGAGAAAAGGTTTGAGATCACAGAAGGGATTACTCACAGCGACAAGTCTTCCAAATTATTTTGTTTCAGTGAGGACAGAAGAATCAATAAGTGAAATTAAAAACAAACAAGCAAACAAAGAAAATCCTCTAGGAAAATATTGAATGTTAATAAATCTAGTAAAATTCTTGGTTTATATAGAAAATTTCTTAGGCAGAGGACAGTTTATAATATTAAAAACAAAATGCATAGTTTTATGAAAGAGTAAAGATTCCTGACTATGAGTCAGTAGGGAATACTTTTCACACAAGCATCATTAACATCTGAGTGGTTGACCCATATTTGGCTTAATCCCATACAGATCTTTACAGACTGATTAATTTGAAATACAAAATATAGTAACTCATGTTTCTCAGAGTTTCTGACTCATTCAATAGAATAGCTTTTTCAACCTTCAAGTCAACGTCAGAAACATGCTAGAGGATATAAGTAATGATGACCTTACAGTCTAGTGTAGGTCACATTCATACCAAAAGTATGTAGCTAAAGACAATTTAGAGAGCTTCAAACAAAAAAAAAAATGTTTTTCAAGACTATATATAATGTTAATGGATTATATATTTTTATACAGTATTTCATCATTATAATTCCTTATTTTATCAGGCAATGGTAATATTATCTTCAGCCTGAGCTACCAGAATATTCTGTAGTTTATATTAGTTATTAGTCAAGTGGTACATTATTACTACTTGAATCAAATGCAGTTTCTTCAACTTAATATTGATTGTTCTAAAAATCTCATATCTTCCTTCTTTACTCATCTTTTACTTAAAAACATATATGAAAACTAGGCCATGTATCTTTTTTAAAAATTACAAGTTCCTCAAACACCTATCACAATTTTCTGAGGATGCTTTGGATCATAAAATTTCCTTACATATAATTTTTAATTATTATATAACATTGCCAAAATATCATTTACAACAGAACCTCATGCACGTTGGGACAACTATTTTGGAAATAAATTACCATGATTAGCATATATACTCATTTAACATTTGAAGCAAAACATAAGGAGCAGTATGCAGAGAAAATCAATGGAATCTTTACAAGGAATGGTAATCAACAAAAAACGTGTAATTTGAGATTTTGAGCAAAAATTTTTCTAATATTAAAGTCTCATGTTTTGCACATATATATAGTCTAGAATACATTCTAGAAAAACTTATTTTATCTCTTTACTTATGGTTGAAATCTCAGGTTTAATGACACCACTTGTGAACAGTTGATTTTCCTCTGAAAAATGTGCCTATTTATTTGCTCATGAGAAAGAAACAATACAAATGATTGATGGCATGTCAGATGTTACCCAATTTTCAATCTAATTCATCAATTTAAGTTTTGAGTTTCCCTCATTGAATAATGTGGCACAGTTTTTAGTACATTTCCATTTTATATTTGCCTAAAGGTGATGATTTTACTATTTGGGAAATTATATGTTGCCACTCTGTGTATCTGTATCTGCATCCAGTGTGTATCCCTATCCAATCTGGCAATTGCCCTTCCCTGGTGGCATCAGTATTCCATAGTTGGCTGAGCAGGGTATTTTGAATAAATTGATGATAGGCATCAATTCCAACTGAGGTTGCAAATAAAAATAGACCTCTGTTCTACAATTTGTGGAATGCTGCTAAACTTCCTGGTATCCACACAGTTTGCCATACTCTTGTTTTTAGGTGTGCTAGCCAGCAATATCTGAGCTCTACAGCATGATAAATATTCTTGAATTATGATTTTGCACCTGTTTGTATTCAATAAATTACATGGTTGCATAAAATCTTATGTTTTATCAGTTATATCAGATTCAAATTAATTAACATCATTTTTCAGGGACCTCTAACAACGACTTAAATCTCATTCTACTTTAGTATGAATCCATTCCTTGTTTATTAAGTAGTTGTTTATTTGAAAGCTGATATGTACAATGAAATGACCATTAACAATAACACTGGATGAAGTTACTTAGCAACATTTTTGTAAGCTCTATTAGTTTAATTCTCTATTTTAGAAAGATAAATGTAACTTAAATTGTAAGCCAAAATTAAGTGATCCCTACCTATAAAAAAAGTGTGATTGTTCATGTCTGTCAGTTCAATGACAGATGTTACTTAATTTAAGAACAATGCACTCTATTAAATGTGCAACAAACCAAAGTAATATAAAAGTTAAAATTTTAGTGTGTATGTATATGTGTGGTCCCTGAACTTCTACACAACTGAGTTCCAAACACCATGAGAATCATGACATACATTGGTACATGGGAACAGACCTATAGTGTTACTAAAGAATAGATAGCTTGCTGCAAATAAGATGCATCATATGGAGTGGTTAGAGATAAATATGGAGATTTAAAAAGAAAGGATTGGCCTATCCCTGGTTTCTCATGACACTTCAATTAGAAGATAAATAATGAAAATAAATTATCTATGCCAAATAAAGACATGGGTGACAATATGCAAGAAATAATCTATACCTACCTGGGAAAACAGAAAGAAAAATTCAAATAGAGATATTGTACAGAACACTGGATTTGTTTTAAAATGTTATTTAGAAAATTCATGAGTAGAAAATAGGAAAAGGAAATGCAGACACAAGGCTGGATTAATGTGGTACAGTAGTTTTCTTTAAAAGCGCTTGTCCGTGTATCTCCTAATATGTTTAAAGCTTCATCATTACACATAAATTCATAAGTTATTTTTAAAAAGAAGAAACTTCAGATTCCATTCTTGGGACTTTTTAAAAATAGATGATAAAAAAAGTCTTAACAATTATACTCATATAGTACAAAATAAATAAGTTCCTCAGTTCACATATACCATTTGTAAAATCCAGTCCAGCACATATTCAGGCAGTATAAAAACCCTGGGAGAAAAAAAAGAAAAACACAAGAACTTTTTTTTATTTATATTTCCTTCAAATTCTTTTAAGTATACTTATATCTAAATCTTGCTTCAGTACTCCAAGCATGCAGAAGAAAATAATTCTTTGTGAGACTATGAAATTCAGAAACTTTAAAACTGTTTTTAAACTCAGATATAACTTTTTATTTTACAAAATATTAAAAATACAAAAAGACAGAGTAATATAACCAAACTTGATTACCCATAACCCAACTTAAAGTATTATCAATTTATAGTCCTTACCCAGTATATTTTCTCCAGCATTATTTCCAAGATAACTCCAATAAATTATTTTTTATTAAAGATATTTTAGCACTAAAAGATAAGGACTCTTTTCAGAAAACATATCTATAAAAACATTTTTCACCTTGAAAATTTTGAAAACTTTAAAATCCCTTACGTATCAATTCAGTGTTAAGGTTTTCTAAATCATTTCTTGACTGTACTTAAATATTTTAATTTTTTTCAAATATGTAAAAATATCCACATATTTCAGTTATTGATACAGCACTAATCTATATACCTGTAATATGTCTGTTTTCCTCTTTCATCCATTGATATTTGTAGTGATTATACAGCTTAGTGTTGTCTTAGTTTACAGTTTCCCCTACTATAGACATTGATGAAAGTACCCAATGATATAATTTTATATGCTATGTTAATTATTACAATTCTGTGAATTAGTCAATATAGCAGGAAGACATCATTAGATTCAGTTTTGAGTTATTTCACAAAAATTCTTCATAGTAGTATTTTTCAATGAAGAGGTACATAATATTTTATTAGTGATTTTTGCAACAATTGATAATAATTGATTAAAAGAATATTTTACTGAGATTATTAAATAGTCATTATAATTTTTTCCATCTCCATTAATATTTAGAATTGTTCCATAAAAAGAAAATCTAGGGGCTGGAGAGCTGGCTTTTTGGTTATAGCACTTACCTGGCACGCAGGTGTATACGAGTTCGAAACCCAGCACCATGTACACAATAAAGTGTTGGAGGAACGAAACTCACAGGACACATTAAATAAAAAAATTACTTCTCTCTCTCTCTCTCTCTCTTTCTCACTGTCCCTCTTCCTTTAACAAAAATCTGACTAATAGTTAACCTGAAATAAATCCCCAAAAAATACATTAAAAAGAATAATTACTTGATACATTTTTTCTTTCAAGTTTTCCAAATTAATTGAATACACAGTTCAT
The DNA here is from genome assembly GCA_004027875.1 of Aplodontia rufa. Classification (NCBI taxonomy): domain Eukaryota; kingdom Metazoa; phylum Chordata; class Mammalia; order Rodentia; family Aplodontiidae; genus Aplodontia; species Aplodontia rufa. The sequence goes on from PVKS010018374.1 coordinate 17,011, forward strand.
CTTTTTTTTCAATTAGTGTTAACTCTTGAATTTAAATATATGTAAATGTCTTAATTATAGTTAGTATCCCTACCGATAATCAAAGTGTTTTATCCTTGGTCCTCAGAACCCCCTTGATAGTGCTCTAATAGGCTTAATTTCTGAATTTTATTTTTGACCTCTTATTACCAATGTTTTAGATTTTTTAACATTTAGTTTTCATAACACATCAACATATCATCATTTTGCATTTTAACTCCAGACTCTTACTGTTATTATCATAATTTCATTTGTATTCCACTTGCAATCATTCTGTGTTTAAAGTATGTTTAATGTATTGGCTACCTTGTCATTAAAGTTCTGGGATCAGGCTTGTGATAGTATATAACCTCCCTAGTTTAAATACTCATTAGTCTATTTCTGTCTTAGTCTATTTGTGCTGCTACAACAAAATACCTGAGATTAGGTAATTTATATAGGAGCAGAAATTTATTTCTCACAGTTCTGGAAATTGCAGAGTTCCAGATTATGGTTCAGTATTTGATTTGGTGAAAGTCTTTTTTGATCCTCTGTGCAGAAGCCCAAACTCACCAAGCACTATACGCAGCTCTTTCATACAGGTGTAATCCCATTAATGAGGCAGGAGTTCATGTTCTAATTCTCTCTGAAATGCTCTATCACACAATGCCATCACATCGGGAACATGTGAATTATGGAGGGGATAAAGTTTCAGCATGAATTTTGGAGTGGACAAAAGATTCGAACTCTTGAAAGGTTTTTGAGAAACCCATTATGTGGTATTTTGGCATCGATACTGGAGCCAATTTGACTAGGTACATCTGCAAATTGCAAATTAACTAGACTTGGGGCTGGAGCAGTGGCTTAGCAGTTGGAGAGCTTGCCTCGCATGTGCAGGAATCCTAGCAACACCCACACAATGAAGTATTGGAGCAATGAAAGTCACATGAAAAACTGAATGAAGGTGACACTCTCTCTTTCTCTCTTTAAAAAAATATTATGGGGCTGGAGCGGTGGCTCTGTGGTTACAGTGCTTGCCTGCCATGTGTGAGTATATGAGTTCAAACCCCAGCACCAGGTATACAATGAAGTGTCTGAGGAATGAAAGTCACATGAAAACCTAAAAATAAAAATTGCTTCTCTTTCTTTCTCTCTCTCTCTCTCTCACTGGCCCCTCTTTCTTTAAAAAAATAATATGACTCTGAACAAATGATTTAAATCCTGTGCTTTGATGTATTTGTTTATGTATGAAGAGGAGATACTTCCTTTTCAAAGAATTATATTGCATACTAAATAAATTAAGGTATGCAAAATACTCTAGATGGTACTTATCAACATCTGATAAGACTTTCTTTTGTTTTCTATTCCATAAAATTTCCTGTCTTTGTCTGAAAGAAGTTCCCTGATATCAGGGTATTATATAATCCTTGAAATCATGACACTTAAGTTACAGTTCTGTAATTATTTGCTAATTTAAAAACAAATCTTATTCCAGAACATAAAATGTAGATTCTAGTCTTAGCAAAATTCAAGAATGTTCTTGAATCTAGGAGGTAGCCATAACAGCTTTTACACAACTATATTTGCTGAATTTGTTCAATGAAAACAATTCAAATAATGAAGGTGATTGCAAAGCAGCATATGCAATATGTATTGTGCGAATTCTTGCTATTGAATCCATATGTATAAATTGTTCAACTGAACATTAATTGAGTACTCCTATGTATACTTATTGATGTGAAATTCTAATCCATCTAATAATTGAATCCATTATTTCAATTCACAAAATTTTAAAAGCCACATTGTATATGTTACACCTTTCCTTGCTATTCATTATTAATGTGTTATCTAATATTCTTGTTTTAACTTTTTTCCAAACATCAGTATTACACATGAATACTGCACTAATGAATGATCTTTAATTAACCTTGAATTTAAATATGCAGTCTTCATTTTACTGCGCTGTATCATTTTATGTGTTTTAGTATTAGAATTTAAGTCAAATCATTACTTCCAAGCAACCAAGGATCCTCTTAGGCACTATTTTAACTGAAAATGTAATAAGTTATGTTATAAAACTAATGTAAACCCATTTCATTTTAATCTTAAGAGCTGGAAACATTACTGTGTCTTTTCAAAAAGTACATTCAAATGCTCTTCAGTCTCAGCAATTATATTCCCTTGCCTCTACAATTTAAACTGGTCATGTAATTGATAGTTTTTTTTCCTTTTGGTTATCTGTATAATGCATGTCATAGGAAAATCTATGATTTTATGCATATCACTGAGCAGGCCAAATATTTTTGCAATTTATTTTAACTAAATGTTTGTAATATTCTATTGTTTTCTCCATCATCAAATTGTCTTAACTACCTCACTTATCGAATGTACAGCTTTGGATGCTATTTATCTATAGGGTTTTATTTTAACTGGAAAAACATTTTTTAAAGACCCAGAGGCATTAATGCAAAATGTAATTGTAGTGACACATGTTAGGTTGCTTAAAAACTTAAATGAAAATAGCTCTTGTCCACAAGGCATACAGTTTCTACCAATTTTACCTTAAATTCTAGTCACTAAAACACTCATTAAAAAATAATCATTAACACTTGAATCAAAACTGCTTCCCAGAGCAAACTCCCATCATTCAAATGTTGAGTTACTATCACTTTTTTCAATAGTAGTATGAACCATCCTTCCCAGATGTAACATGATTTGAGTGTTTTACACTTTTCTGACAGAATACATAGTATGAATATTTTAAATGAGAAGGGTCTCATATACCAATTTCTCATTTAAAGTAGTTAAAGAAGTGAGGGACTTTATGTACTGTATACATAATAATAAAATTATTTCTTGAAAGTACTGCTCAGTACTAAATTATAGGAAAGCTGGTAAAATTTATATTGAAAGTGTGACTTTGAAATTCACTATTTCTGTAGCTGGAATGTTGGAGAAAGGATATGAACTGACACCATTATCTTGATACATGTCAGGGAGTTGGTTATTGACATGAAAAAAGACTATTCTGTCTTTCCAAATAATAGAAAGCTCTTTACATTTTAAAATGAAAGTCATTTACTAGAAAATCTTTGAAAAGCATGTTTCTACGAGTTTTAAACACAAATCAGAAAGTAATCATTCCAACTGGTGATAGCAGCAGGAAGACATTTGTACAACTGTAGTTGCTATTATAGGGATCTTGCCATTGGGCTACCATTAAAATTGAGTTGGCTTTGATTATAAGTGACAATTTTCCAGTATAAGCATTGCAATTATCTTAATTGCTCTGGATTTCAAAAAAAAAAAAAACTAAAACATTGCTCCTCATTCAATTCTTATTAATTTTACATTTTATTACTCTAAATTTTTGCTAGACTCAAAGCATATGAGAATGGGGAAAATTCTAACAATATATATATAATTTTGATATTAATTTTTCATCTTCTAGGAAAAGTTTTATTTTCCAGCTAAAAAGTTTTAAAATTTATGGGAAAATGTGCAAGACCCAAGGGAACTTTGAAACAATACTTATTGAAAAATAATTCAATAAAAAAGTGCAAAGGGCACATTCTCCACACATGCTATTTTGTGAGAATGCTGTTATTCAGTGATATTGGAGATTCACTGTGTGATCTTCTGTTCTAGTCCTGGACCTGAGGAAGAAGTCTAGGCTGTGGCCAACTATAGATCCTGTTAGGCTGATTTGTATTTGAATGACTGTTTCCACCATGGGTCCAAACAGTTTCCAGACACTACTTCAATGAGAATCAGGATGTGGCTGTCTTTTTTTTTTTTAATTGAGGAAGCAATATCAATGACCTTTTTCCATGTGAAGGATGGTATTTCTGCATCTATCTTAAAGAGAAGGCATGCCAATGAGAGCACTACCCCACCACCTGGTATATTCAGGAGATGTTGGGGAAATAAACTATATTCCCATGAAATCTGTAAGGGTAGTAATGGGCCTGCAGCAGTGAAAACTCACAAGTCCAACATCTGCCTGCACTGCCACTTGAGTACAATTTATCCCCAGAAGATCACATGTGGGGAGCACGGCAAGCATATGCTCCCCAGCCCCTTTCCACACTTCCCCCAGTGTTTCTCTCACAGCCCACTGGCTTTGGATGCTAAAACATGAGCACTTAGCTGGCTTGGCTGAGAGATGAGCTCGTGAGGGAAATGAAGCCTTTGTCCTTTTCTATCCAGCATCATCCAACATGCCTACCATACACCCAGGGAAGAGTTGGCCTCTGGTCCAATGGGAGGATCCCAGAATGATTTTCTGAAGAGCTTAGGGAATAGTGTGGCAGCTACCCTCAACATACTGTGCACATGGAACTTGATATTGATGGGAAACATGAAGGGAAAAAGAACCACTTGACATTCTTCACCCAGGCAGTTCTAACACCAAAGGGAAGTACAGCTCTCAAACCAAAAGCTTCTCTACCAAGAAATAAAGAAAGGGGTGGGGAGAGAAGGAGGGAGAGAGAGAGAGAGATAAAGGCAGATAGATAAAGGAAGGAAGAAGAAGGAAGACAAGAACTTAAAGAATTTGGCTCAGTCTATGGCAGAGCAAATGAAACACACTGGATTAGAGTCCATGGAGCAGCAGGAGGAATAAATAGAGTTTCATAACAGCTCTAGAAGACATGATGATTGCACTCATTTGCCTTCAAATGAAGCAGATCAGTGTTTATGTGAATTCCACTCTGTACAGATGCCAACGTCAAGGAACGACCCTTCCTGGACTCAGAGAAGCTGCCTTGTACCCAGTAGAAACCAATGGCTTGCTGACTGGGTCTCTCACCTAGATATTGCTCTTGGGGTTCTCTAATGAAGGTGGCGGACTTGCTAGTCTCCAATATAACAGGAAATTACTACATTAGTAGGTTTCTCTGGACACCATTCAGTGTTCAGAGTACCCATTGCCTTTGTGATAATTATTACTCACATTCAATCTCCTCAGACTGAACCCAGGCCCTTCATCATGCTGTGCAAGCACTCTACCACAGAGCTACCTCTAAGACCTTTTTTTAAATTTTTATTTTGAAACCAGGTCTTATGAATTTGTCTAGGCCAAACTCAAACTTGTCCTTAACCTTCATAATAGCTCGGGTTACAGGCATCACCACTATTCAAGGTTGTATCCCCCCTTGTTTGTCTCATAGGAATGTTTTGCTAATATAGAATAGTAGAACCTCTGTAAGGGCTAGTTTCTCTGCAGCCTTCTAAAATCTGGGAGGTGGAGATGCCTGAAGCCATTTAAGAGAGTAGACCATGTGACATGAGAGGAGCTTTCCAAGTATGTGTATGTGTGTGTGTGTGCGTGCGCGCGTGCGCGTGCACATGTGCATGTGTAAGAGACAGAGCATGCACACACAAAAGAAAGATAAAGAGACAGTGAGAGAGAGTAAGAGAGAGAGCAAGAGAGAGGGAGAGAGAACACTAGTGAACACAAGTGTCCCTTCCATGTTCTGATTCTGTGCAACAAAGCTTGGCCTCAGAATCATGAAAACAACTACAGCTTTTCCTCAGAAAGAAAGACCAGCAGTGTGGGATTCAGTTTTGGAAACAGAGAAGGCTGCTTATAAAGGGATGTCAGTACCAACTTCCTGTTTCAAATCATTATGTACTCACATTACCAAATATGTCAATTGCTTTTAGAGTAAGAAAATCTACTAAAAAGTCCTGCTATCATTTCTGTAAGAAATCTATATTTAAAATCTAAAATCATTTTTAAAATGTAAAACATGATTTAATTAATGTACTTTTCTTTGCAATGTCTGAAAAAAGGAAAATTCAGTCAGATGAAAAATAAAAGATAAATGATTATTTTTGTAATGGATTCATTAAAGGGTTTATAATGAACTAATCAAAACTTAGCTTAACTAAGAAAAATAAGTCTGTATTTAAAGATGTCCACCCAGACCTAGGATCTATTTCAGGACTGATTTATCATTTTTCATATTTTATATTGACTTAACAGAGGCTCCTTTGAAATTGCTTTGTGTTGCCCATCCTTCTGTTTTGTCCTTCCTCTCTTCCTTAATCCTTTGGTTTGAGAAGTTCCACCTACATTATGTTCAATTTTCCTTCAGATTCATAGATACCAGATGGCCTTTAAAAAACCCTGAGTGACTAGCATTAGGAGATCCAAGTCCATTATTGTGTTCCCTGTTCTGACATTGGCAGTCATGGTAACTGATGGACACCCTACACAGTCTTTAACCTCACTGTTTCCTTCCTTCCCAATAAATTCCTTCCCATTCTTGAGTTCCCTAAGATAGAGCTTAGAAGTTCTAGTTCATCAATATGCTTTAAAGACACCTAAACGATCTGATCACTTCTCACTAACTCTTGTCTCCTGAACTTGGTCACTACCAGTGACTGACAGCCAGAACATTTGGTTAGGAAATGCTGATACCAACAAAAATAGCTTCATATCAGCAATGGTTTGAGATAAGAGGAAGAAATAAGAGGTAAGTAGAATGGAAACAAAAGGAAAGAAAAGAAGATTATAACTTTAATCTGAAAGCATTGTGCTAAAGTTCCTCATACCTTTTCTCCCCAAGCTAGTATTGCTTTCAGGCATCTTATTTCCAAAATCCTGGAAAATTTATATATCTTAAAGTTACTGGAAATTCATTCAAAAACCTAAATGTACTGGAAATTCATTGACTTATGCAAAATACCCTAAATGTAAAATGTACTAACACATGTCTTTTTAGAAGAGAATAAGCAAAAGGAGACATGTTTTAAGAAACTTGTAATATAAGGGTACATTCCAAATATTAACTATTAATCAGATAATGAAGACAATGTCAAAGATCCTGAGAACAACTAAACCAACATAGACTTCCTTGTGATCATCAGACTGATATTATCCCCAAATATCTCCCCTTTCCCATACCTCACAAACTTTTCTTTAAAAACCCCAAAGTTGATTTTACTCTCAAGATATCTCACCTTCTCCCTTGAATGTGTACTCTTCGCTTTCCTGAATAAATCTCTGCTCTTGCCTCTGACTTGAAATTCTTTCCTGAGATATTTGTCAAGAACCCATCATCTTGAATTGAGCTCTCCCTTTCTGAAACTTCCTTGCAACCCCTGGTAACAATTTTACTAGGTGCTGTTAAATAGACTTATCTTTTTAAAATTATCATAATGCACAATTTTATTAAATTATCATTTTGAGTTAAGTGATATACATATCATTTTTGTAATAGAATAAAACAGCATATCAAATTGATGGGTAAATGTTTAACTCTCCTTAAACATTTTTTAAACTTAATTTACTTTAAAATTAAAAAAATATATTGTGAATCTGAAATTGAGGACAAGAGGAATCAGGTAACACTTAAATGTCACAATTTAGTACCTATCTGAGTTGTGAATTAATAATTTCAAGATCCTCCATATAAAGTATGAAACCACATCAAAAATATAGGTAAAAAGAGTTTTGAGGAAAAAATAAACTGAAAGCTTTCAAAAGCATGTTTTTGTAGTTTTGTACTGCCACACCATATGGTAATAATGATAAAATTGAAAACTGCAGTAATCAAATCATTTATCTTTTGACAGACCAAGATATAGTAATGAAATACAAAAGCCTGATAAATCATTAATATAATTTTTCAGATGTATATTTTAAGAAATTCAGAGTATAAAAATAAGAATTGATAAAATTATCACTTAAAAATAGGAAGTTTCATTTGGTGCTCTAAATTAATTAAGTGAGAAACTGTTGAAAACCTGACATCTCCTGTAATTTTTTTTTTGTTTGTAGATGACATGATCTTATATTTAGAAACCCCTAAAGACCGTTAAAAAGACTGTAGTAAGCTCTAATAAATTCAGTTAAATTGCAAGATTTAAAATCAACATATAAAACTCAGAACCATTTCTCAACATTAACTATCTGAAATCAAATCAAGAAAACAGTATCTTTTACAACAGCAACTAAACAAAAAAGTGCTTAGGAATAAATTTAACTAAGGAGGAGGAAGATCTCTTAAGAAGTACTAATAAAACTGGATGTGGGCTGGAGTGGCGGCTCAGTAGTTGAAGCACTTGCCTGACATGCAAAATGTGAGGTTCTAACTCTAGCACCACATACGCAACAAAGTATCAGAGAAACAAAAGCCAGATCAATAAATAAAATTGGTTCTCTCTCTCTCTCTCTCTCACTTGAAAAAAAAAAAAAAAGAAAAGAAAAGAAAAAAAAAAAACTGGGTACGGTGGTACATGCCTGTAAGACCAGAGATGAGAGGCTCAGGATGAAGGAACGAAAGTTCAAGGCCAGCCTCAGTAACTTTGTGAAGCCCTAAACAATTTAGTGAGACCACATAAAATAAAATAAATGAAATAAGTAATAATAAAATGTGATCTGAAATGTTGGTTTTCCCCAAGTATTCCTTCCTTATTTCAAAACCACTATATTTCTTTCCTTTCCAAATGTGTCAATTGCATTTAAATTTAAAAGGGCTCTCTTTATAACATATCCTCTACAACACTTGTCTTTTTGATAATGATGTTCTAACGTGTTATATGGTCTTTCATTATGGTTTTAATTAGTGTTTCTCTCAGCATTAGTAATGATGAGCATTTATTCATTATCTGAGCCATTTGTATGTCTTCTTTTAGAAATTTATTTTCAGATTATTTTCCAAATTTTTAATCTGGTTACTTACTTTCCTGATATTGAGATATGTGAGTTCCTTTATGTATTTTGGATAGTAAGGCCTTACCAGATATAAAATTTCGTAATCATTTACTCCAATTCTTAGGTTCCCATCATTTTGTTGATTATTTCCTTGCTGTACAGAATTTTTTATTTTGATATAATCTAATTTTTCTATTTATAGCCTTTGCTTTTAGGTCCTGTCCATCTATCATCTATCATCTATCATCTACCTACCTCCAGAAGATCTTTTTCACCATGTTTGCTTCCAGTAGTTTTAGAATCTTATCAGTTTTTATTGTTTTATTTATAATTTTTTTTGAGAGAGAGAATCAGTTTTATTTGTTTTGCCATCTGGCATTTGTTTCTCCAACACTGAGTTGTACATGTGGTTCTGGGATTCAAACCTGGGTACTCACTCATACTAGGCAAGAGCTCCAACTACTGAGCCACCATTCCAGCCTCAAGAATCTTATACTTTTTAGGCTTTGTTTTTTTTTTTTTAACATATTTTAGTTGATTTTTATATATACTCTGAAATGAGAATTTAACTTCATTTTTCAAATGTGAATATTAAGTTTTCTCAGCATTGTTTATGGAGTAGACTATCCTCCATGTGTGAATTCTTGAGTCTTTTGCCAAAAATCCACTGACCATAAGTGCATAGGTTTATTTCTGTGCTTTCTGTTTGGCTTATTTGTCTGTGTGTCACTTTTTATGCCAGTACCATATTGACTTGACTACTACAACTTTGCTATATATTTTGAAATCAGGTAGTGTGATGCTTCTAGATTTGTTGTTTTTGAGATTGCTCTAGCTATATAATATCTTTTGTGCTTCTGAGGTTGGATAGAAGAAATAAAAAATAAGTAGAAAGAAAACCTAAAGGACAAGGAAGAAAGATTTAAATATAGACGTTCCACATAGTTTTTCCAGGCCTGACACTCTAAACCAGTCTCATTTACATAAAATTCCTGGAAAGTCTACAAGCAAAATAAATACGGTATCTTGAGAAGCCTATAAATTAGGTGAGTTTCCATTGCTGTTTAATGATGAGATAATGAAGACCACATCAGCCTGAGGATCCTACAACTCACAAGATCACCATAAAATGTCTTGAGATTACTGAACTGATACTATTCCTATTTACCTTTCCATACCCACACCTCACCAAGTTTCCTTTAAAAGAAGAGCCATGAACTCCCAAGCCATGTCTTTCATTTCTAAGATGGCTTGCATTCTCCTTTGAATTTGAATCCCTTTGCTTTACCTCCCAAGACATTCTCTCTGACTGGCACATGATGAAATTCTTTTCTGGCATGTATGCCAAGAAGTCTGCTGGTCCTGAGTAGAGTTTTCTGTTCTCTGAAAACTTCTTCAGATAGTTCTCTTCTCCTGTGACAGTTAGATATAGATTTTAGGATTGCTTTTTCTATCTCTGTAAGAAATCATTGGAAATTTAATGAAGCTTCCATTGAATCTATAAATAGCTTTGAGTTAGTATGGACATTTTAACATTATTAATTCTTCCACTTCATGAACACAGAATATCTTTCTATTTGTGTCATCTTCAATTTTTTCCACTAATGTTATATTTTCTGTGTACAGTTCTCAAGTCTGAAGAATGAAGAAAAGTATATCAGCCCTCTGACTCCATTGGCTCTGAATGCATAGATTCAATCAAACATAAATCGGGGTTATTACAGGAAATTGCACCCATACTGAAATGTATAAACTTTTTTGTCATTACTTCTTAAAGAATACCGTGGAATGGTTACTTACACAGCACTTATATTTTATTTAGTATTATGAGTAATGAGAGATGATTTAAAGTAAACAAGATTATATGCCTAGGTTATATGCAAATATTATGTCATTTAATTAAGGAATGTCATTTAATCAAGGATGTATCCATAGATATTGATTACTTGCATATAACCAGGGGTATATTTCATAAGTAAAATATAGTTTCTATATTCCTCAGTCCACTACATAGAATACAAAATTGTGAAAAATTCCCTTCATCAACAGCTATGTAACAAAATCAAAAGAAGCACAAACAACCACATCAGATAGTAACAGGCATTTATTTTCAAAACAGGTTTGTGTTCAAAGCCTCTCAATGGTAGTTTCTTGCTCTGTGAAGTAAATTGGACAATTTAATAAATCTCAGATTATTCCTGCTATTTGTTTGTTGTTTTTTGATACCAGGGATTGAACACAGGGGCGTTTAACTACTGAGCCACATAACCAGACCTTTTTAATTTTAAAACAATCTTGCTAAGTTGTTCAGGGTCTTGCTAAGTTACTGAAGCTGGCTTTGAACTTGAGATCCTCCTGCATTAGCCTCCTAAATCACTGGGATTACAGTCTACCATGCCCAACTATTCATATTTTAATGGGCATAACAATGCTACATTAGTAAACTTATTAAAATAATTAAATGGAATCCTCTGGATGGATAAAAGTTATTTCTGCTATTTAACCCTGCATAAATAAATCATATCATCTTGCTTTATATTTCATAGAAAAACTATGCATGCCATCTCTGCGTTAACAGTTCATTTGTGATTGATTAATGATTTCCCCCTATTCCCCCACAAGAAGTTAGGATATCCTAGACAAATGACCTTCTGTTCACTCTATTTAGCACAGTGCATACGTATGCAGTATACTATGAAATATATCAATATTACAATAAGATTAATTGTAATCAGAAGACCCACTTGAACATCTTAGAGTGTCAATATGTGTCACTTTGAAGTATGAAGAAACCTATCTGGAGATTTCCATCTTTAGTGAGGAGATTTCCATGGGAATTTCATTACACATGTAAGTTTCATCGAAATTAAAACAAACCCTACCCTTACAAAGAAATCTCTCTTTATGAAAGAGATATCTGGTAACTGACCTAGATGGAGAAGATATGAAAAGAGAGAGAAGGATCTTCCAAAATCTAATTATGATTTCTGAATGAATACTCTCCCAGTTAGTCAGTCATCTGATTCTGTCACTGTATCTAGTCCATGTCCTTGGGCTGTCCCCAAATTCTGTCATATAAGAGCACTGCCAAGTAGATTGAGCATGAGATGATGTATAAGACTCTGGCACAAATCAAAGTAGAGAAATTGTCCTTAAGAAAGCTGGTGAACTAGGACTACCTGAAACCCTAGAACATAACATTTGTTGAGATTTACTCAACAAATAATTTTATTAATAAATTAATTAATAAAAAAATTCAATGATGCTAGATAAAGTAGCACAAGCCTGCAATCTTAGTGTACTGGAGGCTGAGGTAAAAGGATCACAAGCTGAAACCAGCCTTGGCAACTTAGCTATACTTGTTTGAAAAATAAAATAATAAACAAAAGGAGATCATGGAAGCATAGGTTAGCAGTAGAATGCTTGACTAGAATGCACGAGTCACTGAGCTCAATCCTCAGTAAAGCAAAAACCAAAGATGATTAAAACAAAATTCAGGGTAAGTACATAAAGATCAGGAAAAGGAAAAAAATAATTAGTATTTCTGACAAAAAAGAAATGTTTAGTAACATACAACAAGAGCTATGCTGGATCAAACTAGATTCTGATGAAATGTGGTCTTCAGAGATTATGCATTTTTAAATCTATAGAAAAGTGAGTTAAATGAATCTGATATAATAATTTTAAAATATGTGTATATTTAATACACAAGAATTTCCTTTGCCTAAGAAAATGATTTGTGATGGAAAATTATTTTGATAACCTGAGAGCACAAACAAAGAACACTTTGAAGACTAGGCAAACTGCATACTGAGTTATATGAAAGTAAAAATGACCCACAGTACTACCATTGTATTAAACTTCAGGGAAGTATATTTGTGGAATGAATCATTCTAATTAGCTCTTAAAACTCATTCTTGAATAATATGGTTGAAATAACCAAGGGATATTATACATAAAGCACATCATTTCTCTACAGAAGACAGGAAAAAATTCAGAAGTGATATAATATAGTTGCACAGAATATGATTTCAAAAAATAAACATAACTTTGCCAAAAAGAAATATAAATATTGACCAAAAGTTGGACTTTAAGAGTTGAGTTTACAGGGAAGGAAAAAATATCAAGAAGTTAAAATCACCTAATTTGGGGAGATAAAATATACACATATATGTTGGTAGCAATATTGGTGATAAATTTAACAAGGAGGAGTAAATATAATATTGTTGATTACAAATATTTGTTGTTTTAAGTTCATTGTTACTAAAAAGAGAAGAGAATTTCAGAAGAGAAAAAAATACATGAATTATCCAAATATACCTTGTCAAAATTATATTAAACATATATAGTCAAATAAGAAAAATAATAATTGTCCTTTGAAGGAAGAACACCAAAGGGCAATGCACTGTACATGTGTATGTGCAGACATATAGAAGAAAATTAAGAGGGGAACAGCTATCAATTAATATGTTAAAAGTCAGTCTAATATACAATATCGCATAATGATGAATATAACAATAATTCATCATCATTGTCAACATGAAATACAGGGCAGACAGCAGGCTCAGGGGTGAAGGGTGTTTTAAGTAGAGATCAACTACTTGTACAGACAGAGCAACATGGAAACCTTGCTTATCTTCCATCTCCAGCCCACAGATTAGTACATCTTTGGCACAGTTCAAATCTGAATTTGTTGAATATAACACTACAAAGTTGAAGCTAAATCAATTTTAACTTTCAGTGTCACATCAAAGCAACTGACAACTTACACAAACAGCTACCAGGGGCTGGCATAGGAGAAAGTGAGAAATTGCTTATCAGCGGGTATAAAGCTTCAACTATACAAGATGAATATGTCCCTGTGTTCCAGAGATTTGTAATAGAACATTCTCACTAGTTTACAATTAAAAGTTTTTTAGGAAAGTAAATCTCTTGTTAAATGTTCTTAGCAGAGTTTAAAAAAAATATTGAAGTAAATTGTTCTACAAAAAGACTTTAAAAAAGGTAGCATGGCTAACTCAGATGTAAATAGTGACAAGATGTAAAGAAACTATTCTCAAGACTTGGTTTAAAACCTTCCATTCATATTCTATAAAACAGAGACAATAGAGCCACCTATATGGGTAAACTGAGCAATAATAGGAAAGAGAGCTCAATATTCATAACAGGAAATATTCTAAGAACTTTGATATGATTATTTCAAAAATAATAATATTATTTCTAACTATTTCAATAATTAACACATTTCCTCTATTTTATATGTTAAAATACAAATTTAAAACGATATGTAAATTTACTAAATTCATTTATGTGCAAATATATGTATATATATTATATGAACTATTTTACATTTTTGCCATATATTTAAAAATATCCTAAAATCTAAGTAGATAAAATTTTGAAAATTGAGTTGTGGCATTGAATTTTGGGCTCAGTGGCTAAATATGTGTTTAGTTAACAACACCAAAATTTATTTAAAATATAGAGCAAATATAACATAAACATAAGAATCCACAATAAATGTCACAAGATGACTCAAGTATACAGCGTTTACTGGTCTACATCAAGAAAACTGAAATAAATTTTTCTAGATTGTCATTAGAACATGAAATTTTGAAGTATGCATATTGAAAGAGGCAATTTCCCAAAAGGTAATTTTGTTTCTAGAATTTTATAAAAGCCACTCTATGTGAAAGAATATTGCTAGCAGCAGAGTGGATGCCCAGCAGTAATTCAAGTTAATTATACAAAATTATATAACAATCACTGAGATTTCAGCTGTCAAAGTTAGGTTTTTCTTTCCAGGATAAACTGTAGATACAGTTCCAAGTAATTCAGAAATACAAATCATAATCATGTAAATAGAAATGTTATTTGAACAGTTTAACTGCAAATCATTAGACACCAAGTCTCACACACATCCATTCACATGAATCCAAATATACACAACCATGTGTGCATGCATTTATAGACATAGAAGAATGCATTGAAATATCTATATGAGAACAAATGTAACCATTGATAAATGAGACAGTATATGTATGCAGATATTTAAATACACTTAGACAGCCAAATTTATATATGATCACACATAAAGATGTACATTATGTGTTGGATATATTGAGATAATTAATTTGAACATATATATTTCTAAAAGCAATATGAAAATGTAAGCAATATATGCAAAGGAATAAAGCTAGGAAAAAAAGAATATAAACTTTAAAACCTAAGAAAGATTTTAATAATAAAAAATATCTAAAAGCAAACCTTGGAAAAAATATGGTAGGATTTATTAAAAACACAATGACAATTACTTAAAAATGATCCTAAACTAGTCAAACCTTGCAAAATTTGATGAACTATAAGATAAAAAATAAATGTAGAAAATTATTATTCATATTTAAATAAGGAAATTAAAAATATTTAAAATTTACACGAAAATAGTCAATGTTTAGACTTACGAGAAATTTCGAAGTTTACACACACATATATTTGTCCTATTTTTTATAATCTTTTTTTGCTTATTTGAAGAAAATCTTAATTTCTAAGTTTCTAAAAATGTCATTCAATATTTTCTACCACTATAATAATTAATTATTGTATTTGTTTATTTATTTTTGATACTGGGAACTAAACACAGGGCATAACACTTGCAAAGTATAAACTCTACCATGGATTAATAACCTAGCCCTGCAGTTGCTTATTGTGAGCTCTTTATTCCATTTGTATGGTAAAAAATACATACTTATACAACATAAATTTAAAACTTGCTTAAAAAAATAAATTTGCTACAGCTATTAAGTAATCTATCATTTTACCTCTTATTATATGCTGCCTGTATGACATGAATTCATAGCTACATGTATGCATGTATATGGGTGTAAGTATACATATATGTATATCCTGGTCTGTTTATTGAATGAGTTTCTACTCATTCATTTACTTAAATTTTCTATCAGTAGGCTAATTTCATGTTTCAAATGCTCTGAATTTATATTTAAAATATATTTCTCTGTATTTTTTAATTCTATGATGATTTTGACAATTTCAAATTTTGCATGGAGACAGTTATCAACTTTATATGGGTTCGGGTTCACTCATTCAGTAATATGTCACTTCAGATGTTCCATTTATTTTTATTTGAACTGTCAAATCATATAAACCATTTTAAGAACCATTTAGTCCATCCTATTTCATAAACTAATACAAAAATGTTGAATATAATAACAGTAATGACATTCTTTTTAGTATATTAATGCACTCAAAGGAATGGCTAGAACATTTATATTATTAGAGTACACTTAGAGAAATTGCATATATTACCTAATTCTTTAATTTTCTCCTCAAATATGTTTCATTTTATAAATTTCGTAAAATCCATCAAACGTGTATAATCAAATGAAAAGCTTCCCTTGATTTCTCTTTAATGTTACAGTGATGACTGATTATTGTTTTATTTAGGAATTTTTTAATGTACAAAATTTCCTTAAATTTAGTAATACTTAGGGATATTTTTATATAGGATGAAATTCCATAGAATTAGCTATAAAATATTGAAAAGAGAATCTCCTATATACTTCTTAAATTTTCTACTCCCCAAAACTAACATAGTGAATCTGATTCAATTTTTTTCTTGTATGTGTTTTTGGAGACAAAAAAAGACTCCATTAATTAATGATTAAGTTTTAAAGTGTATATACAATAAACATCTCTATACTTTGTTAAAATAATTTAGAAAAATATATTAAAGTTATATATTTTTATTGAGTAAGAAACTATTGAAAAGATAAATTATTTTCACCAAGTTTTGGCATAAATTGGAACTTTTAAATGTAACAACAGGAAACAAATTGCCTGCCAAGGAAACAACAGGCAATGAAAAATCTATCTGGTCCTGCCTGCAGTTCTGAGCCTCATTCCCCTACAGCTGTTACTAGAAGATCTTTTAATGAGTCCCTTTTGTGAAAGTGTAAGGTGAAAAGCCAACTTCAGCATGATGAAAATGAATCATGGCCATATTAGCAATGAGATATAAAGGAAGAAACTGAGTATTACAAGCGGGCAATTATATTTTCAAAGATACATGGATAAAAACTATCAGGTTAGATCATGTTAGTCAATAGTGAGCAATAAAATGTTTTTAATACATATAATTTTTTGTGCTATGTATAAAAGTGGTTGCTTTCTTAAAAAATCCAGAATTCAT
Source organism: Aplodontia rufa (assembly GCA_004027875.1). Taxonomy (NCBI): domain Eukaryota; kingdom Metazoa; phylum Chordata; class Mammalia; order Rodentia; family Aplodontiidae; genus Aplodontia; species Aplodontia rufa. Next base: position 33,879 of record PVKS010018374.1, read on the forward strand.
AGTAAGGACTCCAAGTTTTGATTTTTCACTAATGGGGAAAAGTGAGGAATTATTTTAAAGGCTTGTGTGTACGCGTGTGTGTGTAGAATTTTTTCAGAAAATTTCATTCTGTCCCCAAAAATAATTCTAAAGTGTTTTTAAAATTTGTTTTTCTTTTAAGAATTATTTCTTAGTAATTAAGTTGATATATCTTACCCAATTTCAAAAATATACACACATCAAATATATTACTCATGTCTGTGGTTGTTTGGCTAGGTTGTGTGTAATATGGTGCTAAGGAGAATACAGTCATAGATGTATTTCCGGGTCTAGTTTCCATGTTGTCAACTAGTTTCTCCAAATTCTTTATCACATATCATACCCTAAAAACAAAAACATACTTTCTAAAGATATATCAGTTTTGATTCATATGGAGATTATAAAATATAACTGAACAAATCTAATCCTACCAGGAAAAAAATAAAAAGTTATGGTTTATTGATAATGAGTGAGTAGAGCTTTTTATGTGTATGTTGGACATATGTACTATTAGCAGGAATACCTTTCATATTCTTGTTAATCGTATACTTTTCTGGACAAAAGAATAAGAAAAGTGCTTTGTGATCTGTAACCATAGCTGGGTAGTTATGGCGCTTGCCTGGCATGCACAAGGACATGAGTTCAAACCCCAGCACATGTAAACAACAAAGTGTTAGAGCAATGAAAGCCACTGAAAAACTAAATAATATTGATTTTCTCTCTCTCCTTCTCACTGTCCCTCTTAAAATAAAAAAGATAAAGAAAAGTGCCTTGGATTTACTTTGTCCAGGAAAAAAAATCCTGAAGAAAATAGGCAGTTCTTCAATTTCAATATTTTAGCAATTAAATTAAAATTATTTGTGATTGTCTATGAAGTGAGATCTTGTAGTATTTGTCTTTCTGTTCCTGGTTTATTTCAATTAATAAATTATCTTCAGGATTTATCCATTATATCATTCATAAATGACAAAACTCCTTTCTTTTATGAGGCTGAAGAGTATTTCACTTTGTATATACATTACATTTTTTTATCCATTCCATCTCCATTTCAACCATCTACTGGAACATTGCTTGTTTTCACATTTTGTGGAATTGTGACTAACATTGCTATAAACATGGAAATGCAGATACTTAGGGAGTGGTGGATAGTGAAAGGGTTGATGATTGTAAAAGGGTATAAAGTATTAGTTAAACAGGAAGAACAAGTTCTAGTGATCTATTACATAGGACAGTGAATGTAGTTAATAATTACATGAGTTAATAAGCACATTTATTAGTGTCATTGCACAATGCTTAATCTTTATCAAAGCATCACATTGTACTACATAAATATACACAATAATTTATCAATTTAAAAGATAATAAAATTTAATATTTCATTAATACAACAAAATAAAATGAAATTATTTAAATTTTTCCATTTAAATTTCAGTATTTGGACTGAAATGAAAGAAGTATGGATTTGAAAAAGCATTTAAAAACAGAAAAAGCTTTTATTTGTCAGTTTATTACCAGGCTAAGATTTAATCATCGCTATTTTCCTGTTATTATATTGCATTTAAACAAAAGCGATTTCAATGTTTCTTGGTTTCTGCTATAGTTCAGTTACCTGGAAGTGGGGTTTCCAAACTTTTTTAGACCATGGACTGTTCTGCTAAACATAAAATTGACCCAGCCACCTTTATTATTATTATTATACTAAAGTGATTACTTCTATTATTACTTGAACCAATGCTACTTTCTAATGAGACTATCGTCAAGTATTCTTCTTCAAGATTTTAAATATCCTGACAATTAGTACAAGAAAGAAAAATATAATTGTCTTATTATAAATATTATTGTAAAACTTTTTGAGAATATTGGTATAATAATGTGAGAAAATTAACCTTAAAATCTCAACACAAAATTAATAGGAACAAGGCTTATCATTAATGGTCAGCATAAAACGGTTCTATGAAAGAATCAGGTAACAGTGAAACAATAGCAACTGGAATGATATTATGATTATTGAGCAATGAGTATGTATGGGCAGGACTAATTTCTATACTAACCACCTTTTGTAAGTTCACCAATCAATAGAAATGGAGGTTTTGCTTATCATTGCAGGAATTACAGGCATTACTATTATATTTTATCAGATCTGTGTGCTTATGGCTCATGATAGTTTTTCCTTTCATATATTTTTGAAATATTATAAGATGATATATTTTTGTAGATCAGAACTCTGAAAATAATGTTCGCTAAATGACTATAGTATTAGGCTCTGAGATTTGAAACTCTGACTTGTCTTCTGAGCATGCCCAGAAAATGTCATTATGTGGACCTGAAAAAATTTTGGGGACAATGTATTATTAATCTTGTAACAATTGTAGCAATCAGTAATTTTTATATGTCAGGAAAATTATATGAAAGAAAAGATATCCTATGTATACATGTTTTCTTTTTAATAGTTATCTACTATGTTCTTACTTCTGTCCCCTCTGAAACAAAGAATTTTTATTTTAAAAAATTACTAATAATTTCTACATTAGTGTCTTGTATTGTTTTTTGTGAACTCAAAACTTTTGGATTCTAAATAACTTGTTGATAGGTACAATATTTAACATGCACATTTCAACAATTATAGCACAATCTATTTTGTGAAATAAGCTGTATTAAAGTTATATTCTTTTCTAACAAAGTGAAACATTTTAAAAATCATAGAACATAATATTTATTCTATTAGGGGATATTTTCCTAAAGACTAATATTCCAATTTCTGTAAGGATCTCTCAGCAGCTACTTCTAAAGTTCTACAAAGTAATCAGTTCTGAATTAGTGGTATAACATTATGATATTTCAACTTTGTTACTTTTATGTTTCCATTTTAATTTTTCTGTTTCATGAACATCTACTTCAGTAATTATTTTTAAAAATAAACTTGAATCATGGTTCAGTTGCTACTTTTATGGCTTATGAAAACAGATGTTAATTGTATATTAGTTAAAGTACTGAAACAATGTAGAGAATACTTTGAAGCAAATTCAGTAAATGATTGATTATATTATTTATTCAATAGTTTTACCACAGTAATGCAGACTAAAAGCTCATGTCTTTGGAGCTTTAGGAAATCAGATCTAAACTATAGAAATCAATGATCCTTATTAATTCATGTGTTTAGTGTTTGAAGTTAGAGGAAAGGTTGAAAATAAGTTATTGATATACTGTTGCTTTACAAATCAGTTTGCCTAGATCGTTATACATATAGAGCTATGTGTAAGTCTATGTATGTGTATAACTTTTACTCAATTACATCATTATTCATGACTATCATTTAATGAATCATCACTGTGCATTAATTAGGCATTTTGTAGTTACTGAACTTAAATTCTTTCCAACAGAGTTGGATTAAAAATATTATCAAAAGCAATTGGCTGAGTGACAATGGTATTACATTCAAGAGAAACAAGGACCAAAATTACAGCTGTTAGGAGATTTATCTTTTTCCTTTGTCTTTTTATTTTCTTTACTGACTTTTGCATATTATAAATACAGTTCAGGTGTAAAAAATGCAAGATTGTTTCTATGTTTATGGAGGGACAAGACAAACCCCTCACTGCAGAAGTAAAAAAGAAGAGCTGAAATCAAATTTTTCAAAATTAAGTAAGCACATTGTTTACACGTATTATTTCATACGAGGTAGATATTATCTATGCATTTTACCTATTTAATATTTTATTTCCTACTCAAACCAAATTTTGTTTCTAGAATGTATTTACTCTATAAATATATATTCAGCAAGATCTTTAATTTGTCCTTATAATTTGAGATGTCTATGCTACGATTCTGTTCTGCTACTTGTTAATTTTCAGCTGTTTTTACCACTATGAGCAAACTATAATTTGCCTTGTTCCCTTATCTGTAATTTTTGGATTTAAAAAATAATTTGAACTGAATCCCAAACTATTTTTGTTCCTTTTTATAATACACTTTAAAAATTCAGTTTAATTTTAATGTTTTATGTTTATACCTTGACTGCAGAATTTTTTTTAGTTCTCCTGTCCTTTTTTCACTTCTCCAAGAATGTTTGCTGAAATTAACTTTTATTTGAATGTACCATGCAATAGATATAATGCTATCCTATTTTAAATTGCACAGCTAACTGATTGCCTAATAATTTTTAAATATTTTCAATTTGTGAACATTAGTTTTTCACTGAACCTCATTACCATTTAATGGAAAGTCAGTGCTTTTATACATGTATGGATACACAGAGATTATAGAGAGATTAAATGGTAGAGACAGTGAGAGATGAAGAAGGAAAGGAAGGAGGACAGCTGTGAGAAAGGGAGTAGAGGAGGAAGAGAGAATTTATCAGATACCGTCCTTTATTCTTTAATATGCTGTCTTATATGTATAACAATTTCTTTATAATAATAATTCTCAATTTTGAAGTAGTGATTTGTGAGTGTGTGTATATGTATGTGTGTGTGTGTGCATGTGTGTGTGTGTGAGAGAGAGAGAGAGAGAGGAGGAAATAGGTACTGTGGATTAAAAGTAGAGTACTCTAACAGTTATATCACCAACCCTATTTATTTATTTATTTTATTTTGAAACAGGGTCTTGCTTTGTTACCAGGCAGGCCTCAAAATTTAATCCTCCCACCTCAGTCTTCTTAGTAGCTGAGAGTACAGATATGTACCACAGCACCTGGCCAATATATTGAAGTACTTGATAATTACTAGTAGATAAGTAAAGAATACTGGCATTATTTTCCTGTTTTCTTTTTATAATTATCGGTAAAACTTAAAAACAAGGCAATTGTTAAATGCTTTCTCAACTATATTAGAATTTACATTCAGAATGTTTAGAATGTGCATATGTCTTAAACATGTGTCCTGATAAAAATTACTATAGTATGGGGCTGGAGCAGTGGCTCAGTGGTTCTGGCACTTGCCTGGCATTCGCGAGTATGCAAGTTCAAACCCCAGCATCATCTACACAAGAAATGTCAGAGCAGTGAAAAAAAGTCACACGAAAAACTAAATAAAATTGTTAAAAAAAAAGTAGTAGTATCTTTGGTAAAGAGAATAAGCATTTCAAAATACTTACATATGAAGAAATTGTATATCTTCATATTTTCTGTCATACAGATAACCTAAGAGCTGTTCCTTACATATGCTACTGCTATAGTGCTTCCTTTGACCCATCAATAAAATCAACATCTAAATTTTTGGCATATCAAATTATCACATTGCTTTTTAACTCATACCCTTTCCATGTTGTTATTCCTGAGTTTACAAAGTATTTTGGAATTAAAATCATTATTTTTTTCTTTCTTACATGTTTTCTACTACACAAGTCATAAAAACCTAACCTGTGAGAAAAAATTCTTGAATATAAACCCTTACTAATAAACCCCAAGTTTATATTTTCTTTTAGAACATTTTAAAGTTTTACTGTTCTTTTTTTTAGATTATTTTTTAAAGAATTAAGTTAATTTTTTTCATCTATTGTTGGGTTTCCTCCACTTAGTTGTGTATGTGATGCTGAGGATTGAACCCTGGTCCCTGTGAGTGCCAGGCAAGTGCTCTATGCCTGATCCACCTCTCCAACTACTGTTGTTTGCATTTTATTAAGATATTTCAAAGTTTTTATAGAATATTGCATAATGCATATCTTTTTAAGACTCACAAGTCATGGATAATGCTTTTCAAAAATGAAATGTTTGTGTTTGATACTCTGCATCAGGCAAGGTTACATCATGAGTGGAAGAGCAATAGATTAAAATCCACAAGATTCAAGCTATACATCCCAATACTGACTCTAGAGAGATCTGGCTTCTAAGCTACAGGCAAGCCTCATACAGTACTTGGTTTGTGGTAGTCTTATTAGTGAAATGAAAAGATTAGATTAGTGAATGTCTAAGTCATTTCTTATTTTTAATAAATGATAACAGTTATTTTCTTAATCCCTATTTTACAGCATTATGACTTCTGTGATTAGTTAGGATACTAAAATACAGCAGATTTCCTGGCAACAAAATGATACACATACTTTACAATTAAATTTTCTGAAGATTTAAAGTTTTACATTTAGCCTGCATCTAACTGCCAACTCAGTTACAAACTTCTTTATTGAAATCTAATGCTTGAATTTATGAACAAGGTGGTTATCTCATTAGATTTCATAAGCTAGGTAAGTCAATTCTTAAGGCAAGAAAATACTAGAAAAATTTATAGACATGCAGGGATAATACTGAAGATATTCTATGTTACCCTTTTATTTCTAAGGAAATATATTCTTTAAATGTCAGCAAATGAGAAATGATTGAATATGTAAAATTTTAATATACTGCTCCATTTAATCTACCATT
>PVKS010018375.1:0-40246 GCA_004027875.1 Aplodontia rufa
GCCTCACTAAATTGCTGAGGCTGGACATGAACTTGTGATCCTCCTGCCTCAGCCTCCCAAGAAGATGGGATTATAAGTATGTACCACCAAGCCCAGCTGTTTGTGTGCTTTTAAACAAATAAATACATGCAACACACTGATGCAATGCAATAGACATAGATAGGTACACAGCCACATTCATATTACACACATATTCCAAAAACCCTTACCTCTGCTTATCTCTGGGGTTAAGTTAGATTTCACAGGCAGTGGCAGGAAGAAGGAAGATAATACACTGTACTCTACTACCTAAGTAATTTTCTTAAAATACAAGAGAGAGAAGAGAAAAAACAAAATAAAATACTGGAAAGACCTAATAACTTTTGGAAATAAATGGCAAAAATGGTAGAATTTGACAATGACAAAACACATAATATTTTTTGAAACCAAGAATTTGGGAGCTATTACTTTCAAGAAAAGTATCATCAGGTTTGAAAAAGCAGAGACGGGGCTGGAGCAGTGGCTCAGCAGTTGCAGCACTTGCCTGGCATGGACAAAGTTGCGGGTTCCAATCCCAGCACCATGTGCACAATGAAGTGTTGGAGCAGTGAAGGCCACATGAAAAACTAAATAGAATTGATTCTCTTTTTCTTTCTCTCACTGTCCCCTCTCTTAAAAAAAAAAAAAAAAGGAAAAGGAAAAGAATAGAAAAACAGAGAGAAACCAGGCAAGTAGTGTTTTGATTTTATTGAGGACGGCACAGTTTGGCGACCCAGTTCACCTTCAGGCACCCTCTACTCACTGTGGTATGGCCATGGGCCACTTAGCCACTGTGTTTCCATGGCCTTATCTGAAAAATAGAGATGACTGCTTCTCAGAGTAGCTGTGAGTAATAAATGACTTGCTCATGTGTAATGCTCAGAACACTGACGTAGTGAAGATGTATCTATTAAAAGGGTCCTCAGCCCCACTGAGCTAGGGGCTCCTGTGGTTCCACACAGGGAGGAGGCCCACCAGCGGAAGGTGAGACCTCTCCACTTGCTCTTTAACATCTTGGCCCTTCTCAAATATCTGTAAAGGTTGATAATCAAATGTTCACTAATGAATTAGAGTACAAATGGTCAGCTGATGTGTGATACAGAGGTCAAGGAACAATCATGGAACACAATGGAACTCAGGTTCTGACTCCACTACTTAACAGCAGTCATTTCTGTTGTGTGAAAAATAAACAGGTCTCCAGACTCCTGCTGGGGTGCTATTTGTGCTCATTTAAGGGGAGAGGAAGGACAACAGGCTATGCTGACATTTGCCTTAATAGGCTGTACTACTGGTTCTCAGAAAGTCAGAGGGTTTGGTTGTTTTCCTAGATTTCTAGGAATTGTAAGTTTGTACAACCTAAGTGAGGATTAACTTTAAAATAAATTATTAGATATCCTAAAGGTTCCACAAAGCAATTTTCCATCTCTATTCATTGCACTCATCTCATTGCACATGGAAGAAATGAGTGACACATTTAATTTTGCTGAGGACAAACGTAAAGGGACCTTGCTTGAACTTCTGTTGAGGGCTAGGAACATAGAATTTCCCAATATTCCATGGGACCTCAGTTTTCTTAATTTTTAAATTTCTTATTGATTCCTTAATGTAGCTTCTTTTCCTTTAGGAATAATGTTGCCAAGTAAGGCAAAGTACAGGATGAACTGTCACAGGGAAGGTGGCCATGCCAGGATCACTGTATACTAAGAGCTTGGGAACAAAGCCAAGTATATCCAGAAGATACCTAGTCAATCACTGAAGTCCAAGGTCTTACCCTGCCAAATTCCTTTGTGGAATATGTGAGGGGTCACATAAACTTGTCAAATCAGCCAGCAGAGTTCCCTCTCATCACTATAAGCTTTTTCTTCCTTTCTGTCTTCTTTCTATTCACTTTGTCTCTCTCCTTTTCATTCAGGTTTTATTTCCACTCTCTATCTCCTGACTTGTGCATTTCTTATGTTATTTCCCATCTTGTTTCCTGTGTAACACACTCACCAAATTTGTGTACACAATTTTATGTTTATTTTAAGGGGTGTATTTAAAACAGACATTATCTACAGGGCGTCTCCGGTGAAAAGACTTGTTTTGTACCAAGCTAGCGTACACTGAGCCAGACTGTCAATCCTCATGTAATCTTATTGACCAAAGTTCTTTTGGAATGCTTCATGATGTCTTTGAGAAATAACTTCTTTGGGGAATGAGTCATAATTTAGTGGGAAAAATTAGCTTTAGTAAATACTTAAGTACTCTCATGATTAAAGAGACCTTGCAATATTTGTCTCTGTCCCTGAGTGTTAAAGAATTTAAGCATAAAGTGGTAGCAATGGTCCCAGTGGATGGTGGCTCCGGAGTTAAAGTGCTTCTGAAGATTCAGTGTAGTTCTTTGGAAAGTTCTTGGCTAATGACTGTTGTGATAGATACATAAATATTCTGTTCTTGACACTTAAACTTGCACAGGGGGCACAGTGGTCAGGTTATTGAAGAGGGAGCAGAAGAGCAATAACTTTATGAAAGTCATTTGTTTTCCTTATCAGAATTGCTTCATTGTTTGTCAACTCAAAATATTAGTGAGGATTTAGGGAAATAATCTTGCTCTCTAATTAGATGAAATTGGAGACTTACTGCTGAAGCCATAAATGATCTTTGTATTGTTACTAATTCAACTAAATCTCGGATGCCCTATTTGTTGCAGACTCTTGATAATATTATTCAGTGAAGAAGGGTTGGAAGATTGGGGATGATTAAGACAATTGGTTTTGCTCATGAGCTGATGATAACACTTGAGGGCAATGTAAAAAACAATAGCAACTTCAAAAGTCAAGATGGGCCATCCAACAGTCAGCTATTACTCAGCCCCGTCCCAAGATTTTGATCATTAAGTACTCAACCACATGAGGAAGAAATGAATTCTAATTTGTGTATTAAGGCTAATATTCTTGTCAGTGTTAGACTGACATGCAGGTTCCTGCTCTGTATGCAGCCCTATAAAATTCAAATACTGCATCTCTGCCTGTCATGCTATCTCCACAGGGCTCCCAGATGTTCTCACTCTAGGGAGCAGTGGAAAGAAAGAAGCAAAAAATAATCTCCAAGTGGTGTCGCTGACTCTCTGAATCAATAACCCAACCTACAAGATCTTGTTATTCCTTATTTCCATCCATGCTGTGCCTAGGTGGGTTTTCCTAGCCTTCAATCAATGGAATTGGTCAGCCAAAGAATTACCTTGGGAGCCATGAGGAGGCATATCCTTAAATCTGTTTCTTTGCTTCCTTTAATGTCCGCAGTACTTATTTTCACATAGGAGGGAGAACCTTCTCAGGAAGGAGGTCTGTTAAAATAATGAGTGGGAAGACTGCTAGACTGTGAAGGCTGACTGGAACCCAACTCAGCGCAAACAGGAAAACAGAGCTTAACCAATCGGAAATTGCTCTTCAACTAGAGCCTCTACCCTGTAACCAATTAGATATTTTCTTTGTCTTGCTTCCACAAACACTTTATAAAGACTCTTTCCTCCCTCATTGGAAAGCTGCACCCCTATTCTATGATTTTGCCCTTTACAGGAGCGCCTAAGTGCTCAGATAAGCTCTTCAAAATTTTTAGGTGCCTAAATTACCTTTTCACAGATTATTCCTTATTACTACTGGAATTTAAAGGAACCGAAGAAAGAAAAAATGAGTTGCACTTACAGGGAAGTTAAAAAAAATTCAGAAATAAAAAGGATGCTGCACAGATCAAAGACCTTGCCCTTTGCTCTGATGGAACAGGCAAGCTCGCTCCAGGCAGTTGACGGAGCAGCACAGGTCATCGCTTCAGGATTCATTTAATCAGAGTCCAATCTAGTGGGGCAATCCTGGGGCAGCTGCAGATCCAGTCTCTACTAAGATCTAAGAGCCAGAGCAACTCCTGGCTTTTTAGTAGGGAAATTGTTAGTAGCTTTAGGAGCAGATGTGTATCTGCTAATAACTATGGTTTAGTCCTAAAAATTCATTTTGAATGCTTTTAGTTCATATCTGGTAGCTCTAAAACACCTAACTGCTGTCAGTGCAATCAATGCCATGTGCGCCTCCATTTTAAAAAACATTCCTCAAAACAAGCATTTTATGTAGTTTTTTTAAAAAAATTTATATTCAGGATTAAAACCAGGGGTGCTTTACCACTGAGATGCATCCCCAGCCGTTTATTTTTTATTTTGAGACAGGACCTCACGTAGGTGCTGCGGTTGGCTTTGGACTTGTGATCCTTCTATCTCAGCCTCCTGAGCTGCTAGAATTATAAGCATGTACCACCATGCCGGGCAGTAGTGGCTTTAACAAAGTTTATTTTTTAATAAAAATGCTGGCAATATCATATGCTGGATAACTGAAAGACTTGACCTATATTTTCAAGAAGACCATGAATGGTCTTTAAAGATATTGAAAAAAGGTTCAAATAGATGTTAACTGCCCCAAATAATGGCATCAAGTTTCAGGACAAAAAAAAAAAAAAAAAGCTTAAGAAGTAATGTCCTACAGATTGAGTCTTATCAGGATGACCTAAATGCAAAGATAACCTAATCATATACTGCTAAAAGGTGAGGAAGAGTCATTTCCAGGATTCAGTATTAAAGAAAAAAATGTGCTAAAATTGGATATAATGTGCTTCTTTTTGTGTATAACAAGGGCAGAAAATGAGAACACATATTTGATTTGCTTGTTTTTGCACAAAGAAACCCTGGAAGGGTAAACAAGAAGTTAACTGATATGTGTTCTCTGTGACTCAGTCACAGGACTTCTCAGAGTATATACCTTTATATTGCTTTGACTTTGAATTATGTAAATGTTTTACTTACATAACACAAAAACTTAAAAGTGAAAAAGCACAAGATGTTTTCTGAAAACTTCAACCTAATTGGGATGTTTGTGGACAGTGCAACATCTGAACTTCAAGCACAGCTCTGAGAGATGTAGGAAGGTCAGTGGCCTAAGGAACGGAGGATGTGGTTTCAGGTCCCAGTTTGGCCACAACATACGTTGACATCATTTAACACTGGGTTAGTGAATGATTTACTGTGCAATGCCATCCATGTTTTGACTAAATACGAGGAGACTGTTGGAGCATTGTGATGAGAAGGATTTTGAAGCCACATCCAGGTAAAGTAGAGAAGATTACTTTAATGCGTTAGCAATCTCTGGCATGGGTGGATGGGAGAATGGCGGCATGATTTTCTTGTTCTTTCTGATTCTTTATCATCAGCTATATGATTAGGGGATTGGACCAGATGATTTTTAAAGCTCCTTATAGTTCCAGAATGTTAATAACAGAGAATGAGAGAGGAGGGCAGGAAGGGAGCTTCCACAGGGGGCAGAGCGTGGCCCTCCAGTCCTGTAGTTAGGAAATGTGAAACGATCTAGGTTTCAGAGGAGTCTCACCCAACTGTGGGTAAACAAGCACCTGGACCCATTCAATGCTCCATAATCATTCAGTGCAACAGTTCCACTTTCTCAGAGAACTTACTGGAGGTGATTCTTGGATTGTGTCAGTCTTGATGGCTTTCATTCCCACTCCCCTTTCTGGAACGTTATAAAAGGGAACCTGCTGGAGGAAACTTGGAAAAGCCTTTGAGGTTACTGGTACCATATAATGCTAGAGAAGAAATAAGGTGGTATTTTTTGATTAAAGCTAGGATGAAATGGATTTTTTTTTACTTTTTCAAAATCCAGTTCGTAGAAGCATATGGATCCTCTTGAAAGAGAGTTTCCTTGTCCACTTGTTAAAGGTGGCTTCTGATGAACTGCTCAATCCTACTGTCCCCTGAGTTTGAAGAGCTCAGTTTTAACCTCAAACTAAGAGCCAGTGCAGGAAGCCAAGTTCACATGAGGAAGGGGACTGATTCCCTATGATCTGAACAGGATATCAGGTGGAGGTCCCTGAGCTAGCACTGTGGGAAAGGAGGCATTTCAGAGAGGAGTCTGCAGAGAAGAAAAGACACACGAAGAGCTGACCCAGAGTCCACGTGAGAGGACAGCTACCTTCTGCTCTGCCTGCTCTCTGGAACCTCATGGGTGCTGGGGCTGCTGGAATAAAAGGCTGGACTCAGCCATGCCACCCTCAGGCTTCTGGCTTTGCTTCACAATTGGGATCCCTCCTCCCCCAGTACTGGTGTCTGATAAATGCTTCTAGACAGTACTGTCCAATATGATAACCTTTGGCTACATGTGGCCATTTAAATTCAACTTAGTTGAAATGAAATGAAATAAAAATTTCAAGTCCCCAGTTGCATTAGCCACATATCAAGTACTCAATAGCTATTTGTGACTAGTGGCTAGTGAATTGGATAGCACAGATATAGAACATTTCCACCATCACAGAAGGTCCTGTAGGAAGCTGCTGCATGACAATGTGTGTCTGGAAGCCACCACAGACAGATGGAGCTACTGGTGAGAACCTTCTGTCTAGGAAAACAAAAGCAAGAGCCCCTGAAATTTATCTTCCCCCTAAATGCCACAGATGGGGTCCTTCCAGCCACACCCAAGTCACAAACACTTTTGTACATGTTCTTAATCTTGACTTACCAGCCTCTTGAACTGTGAGAAGTAAATTTGTTTTTTATATATTCAGCTTGTGATATTTTGCTATAGCAGCACAAATGGATTAAACTAATATATCTCCTTTTGTATAAGTTTTGAATGGGCTGGATTCATTAATCAAGAGACAGAAAATTTCATATTGAGTTAAAAAACAATTTACACCATATGCTACATAAAGGAAACTCACATCCTTACAGGTGGCCAGGAAAGGTGGAAAAGTTGTGCAGGTGCCTGGTCATGCAGTAGGGACCCCAGAGGAGAATGCAAATTTGGTTTCATGCTAAAGAAAATGAACAAACTTGGGTACAAAAAGGCATCACTGTCTTTTCGCAATTCTCCCTGGGTACATTGTTCTTCTAGAGGTGGAGGAAATAAGACAGCGAAGTGGAGAATAAATCCCTCTGGGCCAGGAAAGCAGGCTTCCAAGCAGCTGGAAAGAAGCCCGTGGTGGCAGTGGCTGATCTGCATCTTCCTGGGAGCACTTTCCCTGTGTACTGTTTACCCTAGGACCCACGAAGGAACCTGTCCTCGCTGGCCCATTAGCAGTCAGGCTCACTTGGGAAGCATCAGTGTGTTCCACCCACACTAGCTCCCTTCCCCAGAGGAGCAGGCAGGCAGATGAGGCTCATATACCCTGATTCCTCTTTCTCATCAAATCTCTCTAGAGCTAGCAGTTACTTGATTTTCATTTTCTGCCAGTGTTCAGGCCACATGACTGTGGACAATCCCTGCCTATTTGACCGTACTTTCTTCCCCAGATGCTCCCTCCAACTTCCATATATTCTTGAGATATTAGAATACAGATGAGAATAGGGGTTGAAAATCTTGGCAGTATATTTTAGCCATTATATAATATAAATTTAGCATAAGTCAAACTAGGAGATTTGACTAAACAATAACATATGAGAGTACTTTCTTTGGTTGCAAATGAACAGGAAAAACATATGCCAGTGGAAACACAATGTGCTTGTTTTTTGTTGGTCTATTCCTTGTTCCTAGTTCTATGAAGAATATATAATAGATATTCAATTTATGATATGAACTTAGTATCATTTAGGAAAGTGAATTATATCCACATGCTTGAATCATAATGGAGATATAATTCAAAATTGTTGTGTGGCCTGATCTACAATTAGGAGCTAAAACTATAAGGCTGAGCTAAAAGCAGAAATAAAGATTACCCAATTAGAATCATGTGAGCAAATAGGATTCTTTTGTTTTCCTTTTTTCATGGTGCTTGATGATGGGAGTAGAAGGCTGTTGTTGATGAACGGATAACTTAAAATGACCTAGTGCATTATCCAGGGTTCTCTAGAGAAGAGAAACAACTGATGCGATGGGCTACACAAGCAGAAGCTGGATAGTCTCACAAAGCTCATCCGCAGGCTGGAGAGCTGGAGGAATCAGTATCTGCTCTGTCCAAGAAGGTAGAGCTTCAAAACAAGAGGGACCAGTGATGCAGTCCCAGTCTAGACTGAAGCCTGGAAACTCCCTGGAGAATTGCTGGTCAGACTCCACTTTGGAAAAGTGAGAGCTCTGGGGTCTGACGTCCTCACAAGATAACCGCGGTGATAGAGACACACTGGTCAAAAGGAACCTAGCCTGAGGAAGCCTGATGCTCTCCCCTTCCCAACTTTTCTTCCATCCGGTTCCTCTAGCCCATTGGATAGAGCAATCCACATTCAGCGAGGGTCCATTCATCTCTGGAAACACCCTCATGGGCACACCCAGATGTCTCTTAGTTCCAGGCGTCTCTCTGGCCAATCAAGTCGACAATCCAGATTAACCATCACTCCCAGGTATTTTGCATTAACATTTTTTATTTTTGCTTTTCAAACTCAGGATTCATTGGGTTATAGGGTAGAGTCCCATTTGGTGAGAGGGACTTAATTCTAAACACACACCAATAATGAGAACCCTGTTCCCTGTTCATTGAAACAGCCGAACTTTTTCTTTCTAATTTTGCCAGTGTTAGATGGTGAGCAAAAGAATTAATGCTTTGAGTGTTACTGTAGTTCTTGGTGAGGGTGAAAGAGATTCTCTTCCTCTCCTCCTCTTTCTCATCTCCCTCCTTTTTTTTTTCTTTTTTTTTATACAGGATGGGTTTGTCCCTCACATGTGATTGGGGGAGTTTATTCTAGTCCTAACTTTATTCACAGGATGTAAACAAAAGAGTAAGTCTGGGGGCGGGAGCAGTGGCTCAGCAATTCTGGCACTTGCTTGGCATGCGCGAGTATGCAAGTTCAAACCCTAGCACCACATACACAACGAAGTCTCAGAGCAATGAAAGCCACATGAAAAACTAAATAAAAATTGATCCTGTCTGTCTCTCAATCTCTCTCTCTCTTTCTATCCTGCTCTCTTAAAAAAGAAAGAAAGAAAGAAAGAAAGAAAGAAAAGAGTATATCCCCAGCACAAAGCCACAGCCATCTGTAGGTGATACAGAAGATGCCTTTGAACTAGAGGCAGAACAATAACATCATCAGGGGACTGAAGGCAAATCACACTTTGTCATATTACCTCTTTTTCGGACAGGCACCAAGAATAGAATGTAAATTCTTACACATTTTCATCATTTATTTTGTTTTGTTGGCATGTGTGCCTTACTACCCAGGGATCTGTAAGAAGCAAATATTAGATGAGCATTTTTCACTTGTGTACTGGAAATAGTTAAGAGACACTTTAAGTTTGTCATCAGGCAGATGCAGGGAACATGGGCAAGGACAATTCAAAACACTGATTCTGGTGCTTTGTTGGAACTCAGAAATTCTCTTAGGATTCTTCCTATCCCCCTATTGTAATCATGGAGGTCAATCAGCCTTCTAGGAGGACTTTCCTCACATCATTCCTGTGTCTTTCTCCAGTCATAGAATTGGCTGCAAAATAACATATTACCATTAGGTGTCGCTGTCTAACATGTAATGTACTCAAGGAAACGGAACTGATTTCAATTTTGTGTTTTAAAATTCACCCAGTTGATATTATAGGACATTGAATCTATAAATTTTGAAATAATTTTCCCCCTGTAGATAAGAAATTCAGATAACATTTGGGAAATATTAAGTCAGGTTTTTTTTTCTGAGTAAACAGAATTTCAAAGTTTATTTGCTGGAGAGATTACAAAAAGTATCTTCCAAGCTGACATTCAGTGTTTACCTTCATTTATTTCAAGCTTGCATTTTAAAAATTTTGCTATATATTATTAGTACCACACAACTCAAGTCAAATTGTGCTATTTGCCATTCATTGTTTATTTGTATTTGTTGTGCTATTTCATTTACTAGGAATGTCCTTCCTTCATCCCTTAATTTCATAGGTTGAAAATCTACTCAATTCTCCAGATGAGCTCAAAACACTAATTACTTCTTCCTATTCCTTTTTCCTATTCCATTCCTCTTTCCCAAATTTATCATTTTTCTTTTTGCAGCACTTCGTAAACATTACCTCAACTAATATATATTTTTGCTTTATTATGAAAGCAAGAACTGTACTATAATAACCAAAAAGCCTAGAACAGTGCTGAGAATAAAGGCTGGTAAATATTAAGGATGTTAGAAAAGCAAATGAATAATTATCAAAAAGTTGATAAAGAAGATTTGATTCTAGTTGACTCTTTTTTTTTTGAAGAGAGAGGGATAGTGAGAGAGAGAGAAAGTGAGAGAGAGAATCAATTTTATTTAGATTTTTATGTGGCTTTCATTGCCCTGAGACTTCGCTGTGTATATGGTGCTGGGGTTTGAACTCAGGTCCTTGTGCATTCTGGGCAAGCGAGGTAAGAGCCGAGCTACGGCTCCAGCACTCTAGTTGACTTTTGAAGCATTGCTAATTTGTCAGATACTGGAAACTGGTCATACAATGATAATTAAAGAGTAATGACAAATGACAGTATATCGATGCATGAAGAAATGCATCCTACACAGTGCCGTAGGGAGCCGATCAGTACAATTGATTTATTTGCCATAGTAATTGATGACATGAGAAAGTAAATAGCTCATCAATGCATGAGCATCTCTCTTTTAAGGCTTGTTGCTTTTTGGCCTCCCACTTTTGCATACATTTAGAAATACAATGTATCAGCTCTGTGTCTAATTCAGGGACTTGTTTTCCTTTATCCATCATATTGGTGATGAAAATAATGAGAGACAGAGAGTGCTTAGAGGGCATGATGAAAAGTCAATAAGGAAAATACTAAGGGGATAGAGTTGAACTCATCCTTAGCAACTCAGTTTGTCAAAGAGAGATGAAGATTGAACTCGTTTTTCCTATCATTTTTGGTTCTTCTGATCAGTACTTGTAACTTTGTTTGCCATTTTACTCATTGTGTGGAAATTATCTCAGTCACAACCCTCAGAAGTGTCTGATCCAGAGCCTGGCTAGAGAGTCTACAAATATTAATAGCTCTAAATGTTCCAGAAATAACTGTCTATGCTCACTGGTACTTGTCCTCTAGAATCTGGTACAGCTTTCAGTGAACTGTCTATCATTTCAATTTTAAAAGTTGCAAGAAACCATTTACAAATATTAGAGCAGCTATATATACTTTGTTTCATAAAGTTACAGGAAATTTAACTTCTTACATATGCTTTTGATATTATCTTCATCTTATTTTATGTTCCTCTATCTTAAAGATGTTTCTAAAACTAATCTAAAGCAGCCTAGAAATCTAGGGAGATTTCTAATGTGTGATGAAAATCAACTAGTGACCCCTAATTCATCCTCTGAACTTCATGTTCAGATGCTGCAGAGGTTCAGTGGCATGGAAAGCACAGAAATACTTTTCTGACAGATCAACATCTGGGAGAATGACTCTGTCATGTGGATGATCATGACTCTTGATCTGGGCTGGAGTGGTGGCTCGGCGGTTACAGCGCTTGCCCAGCATGCGCCAGTACGCAAGTTCAAACCCCAGCACCATGTACACAGTGAAGTATCGGAGCAACAAAAGCCACATGAAAAACTAAATTAAAAGAAGTTGTTTCTCTCTCTCTCTCTCTCTCACTGTCCCTCTCTCTTTAGAAAAAAAAAAGACTTGATCTGTGCACCCTCAACAAAGAAGCAGCAGGAAAAGGCGACCCTTCACCCCCCTTGCTTTGTCTTCCCATGCTGTGCCATGTGCTTTCTACTGTGGCTAAAACCATTCCCTTGTCCTCAGTCAGAATCTTGAGAAAATCTGTAGAATATATGTCATGGTTTGAATGTGAGGTGTTCCCTCAAAGCTCATGTGCAACAATTGGGAGGGCTGAAGTGAAATGATTGGGTTATAAGAGCCTTAACCAATCAGTGAGTTCATCCTCTTATAGGGATTAACTGGGAACCAATGGCTGGTAGGGTGTGGCTGGAGGAGATGGCTCACTGGGGACCTGCATTTGGGATATATGTTCTGTCTCTAGCATGGAGCTTCTTACTCTGCTCTGCTTCCCAATGTGACATCTTGAGCTCTCTGCTCCCTGCTGTCAAGCCTGCAGCCATGATGTTCAGCCTTACCTCCAGCCTGGAGGAATGGAGCCAGGCTTCCATGAACTGGGATCTCTGAAACCGGAAGCTGCCAAAAAAACCTTTCCTCCTAAAATTGTTTTTGTCAGGTCCTTTAGTCACAGCAGCAAAAAGATGACTAAAACAATATACATAAACTATTAGCCTGGGACTTTTTGCTTCTTTTTGAGCACAAACAAGCCAAATAATAACTGTTAGTATAAAACAGAAGCCTTTTCAAAGGCAGAGTTACAAAGGAAATGGATCTAAGAAGGTGTTTTACATTTCCTGTGCTCCTCAGAAAGGATTTTGAAAAGGGATTAGTAAAGTTTTCTTTGAATTGTGAGAATGGCATAAATTCCTCTCCCAGTCTGGGGATGTGGGGTGGGAATTGCCACTTCTAACCCCCCACTTAAACAGGGCGCTTTCAGGGGCCACTCAGGGAGTTTGCAATGTCCTGTGTGTCTTCCAGAGACAGACAGGATGGTGTCACATGCCTATCTGAGGAAGGTAAGGCAATTGTGAACCAAGATGTCAGAGATAATAGA
Organism: Aplodontia rufa; assembly: GCA_004027875.1. Lineage (NCBI taxonomy): Eukaryota > Metazoa > Chordata > Mammalia > Rodentia > Aplodontiidae > Aplodontia > Aplodontia rufa. The sequence goes on from PVKS010018375.1 coordinate 12,602, forward strand.
AATTTGTGACTTTAATATACATGTACATACACAATTGGACAAAGAGAGAAATATAAACGTGTGAGTACATGCATGTATATTTCCTAGACATCTTCAGAGATGGACTAAAACCAATGATACTCCAGTAGCAATGAATACAGGAGGATCCAGGTCTTGATTTCTAAATACCATTATCTATTACAAACGGAATAGAGATTTTGAAGAACTCAAAATCTTGACTTAGACTCTAAGTCAAGAAAAATACAAAAAGAGTCTGGAACTTCTTGTGGCACCAAAAGTAAAAAGTGAAGTGTTAAAAAAAAAAAAAGAAAAAAAAAAAGAATCAAAATGATCTCCCAGTGGCCAAATCTGGGACACTCTGAGTAACAAAATCCATGAGGGTGGTTGGTAATGGATTGCAACCCATAGAATAAAATAAACATTTATGAATTCATAAATGTTTATATTCATAAATGTTTATATAAAGAACTGTATGAGGCAGTAATAAAGATTTTCACTGTAGAAATTTAGAAGCAAGAGGAATGATGGAAACAGAAAAGCACTATTAGGCACACATCAAAGTAATTGTTGCAGACAAAAATCAATGATGAAGGTTAAAATTAGTGGATGAAAGTATGATGAAAAGCATGATATTTGCATAGCTTCAAAGTATGTCTCTAGAAGATATTCATTTGCTATAATGCAGAAAACAATAACTTTATGAGGAGTAAATTAGCAGGCCCCTTGGCCAACTGATCAAAGCTACCATCAGTGATATCAACCTTCTGTGCTCCCTGACATGATCGACTAAGGCCACAAGATCATTTCTGTGGCATTTTTGTCAAAATGGACATGTTCAATCTAATCATGAGAAAACATAAGACAAACCTAAATCAAGGAATATTCTAATTATAGGCAGCATTGCCCAGAAGTTTAAGTTATAAAACAAAAAGAAACTGAGGAACTGTCATTGATTGAAGGAGTCTGAGCAGATAAAACAACTAAATGCAATGCTGATTCCTGCAAAGGATCCTAGTGAAGTAAAGGACATTGATGGGACAATTAGCAAACTTCTACTAAGGATCTGTGCATTAATTAATAGTAGCCTATCAATGTTAATTTCCTGGTTTCAACAGCTGAACTATTTAAGTATTAATGTTAATATTAAGGGATGCTGGGTGAAGTGTATATAGGAAATCTCTACCCATTTGAGTAAGGCTTTCGAATTCTGATTGTATTTCAACATAAAAATTTAAAAAATTCTAATAATACAGCAGAAAGGTAAGTCACAGTGTTGGAGAGGGTACTTTGCAAAACATATATTTGATTTGACTAGTATTTGTAATATACAAATAGCTTACGCAAATAAATGAGAAAAAGGCAGCCGACTCAACAATAGGAATGTCCTTGAACAGATACTTCACAGAAGAGGATATTCCAATGGAAACACCACTACATACCTATAGGAATAGATTAAGAATGAACTGATAATACTAAAAGTTAGTATTTGTAGCAACTAGAACTTTTATGCTCTGCTTAAAAACTGTTTGGCAGAAAATGTCAAAGTATACAGATGCATAAGTTATGATTCATACATGATTATGGTTCCAAACTGAAAACAATGGAAATGTGTATCAGTGGAAGTAGGGGATAAATAAAGTGTGGTATATTCAAACAATGGGATACTATAGAGCAATGATAATGAACATGTTCTGGTTACTTACAACCTCGACAGATCTTAAAAAAACATGATCTTGAGCAGAGGAAAGTAAACAAAAAATGTACATACAGTATAATTTCATTTATAAAGTTCAATAACAGGTGACACTGATCTGTGGTAGCACGAATCAGAGTACTAACTAACTAATCGCCCTTGGGAAGGATGAATAATTAAACGGGCTCAAGGGAGGTGTCTGCAGTGCTGATAACTTTTTAACTTTTCATCTCATCGATAGCTGGATAGGTATGTATACTAGATAAAAATCCATGAAGTTACATGTTTAAGATTTGTAAACTTTTCTCTAGGTGAATCACATTTCAGTTTAGAAGTTTACATTAATTAAGGGAAAAAAAACACCAAAGTAAAGGGATAATGTAGGACTGTAGCCTCCGTAATACATCATAAGCATTCTTGTTCAATGTGCAGGTTTTATACCCACAGAGAAGATAGATATAGAGAGAGAGATGGGGGGAGAGGGCCTGATACTCTGGGTGCATAAAAAGACCTATATAGAATGAGATTGCTCAGGAATTTATAGAGCTCAGAGTAGAGAATCTGACATTAGGACTAGGTCCTGCCAGGTCTCCCAGGTAAACACCGAGTGGGGCTGTGCTCTCAGTGAAAGGCCTGAGAGGAGGAAGCTGCCAGAGCTGGGGAACACCGAGAGAGAACAATGGGGACATACCTTGGCTGTTTGGCAATCAGCAGATCTCTGCACAATTTCTCTCTGTGTAAACAAGGGTAACAAACGCCAAGCAGAGACCTTTTAAAAGTCCCATAAAACATAAAAGAGGAGGTTTGCTGCTAAAAGCACCATAAAAAAAAAAAAAAAAGAAAGATCAACTTGGTAAAAGAGGAACATTTAGAATGCACCTGCTTTGAGTTTTAAAAAACCAAAATAGGATATCTATGGTAGAGTATTTAAAAGGGGATTTGATTGAGATTAAAAAAAAAAAAAATAAAGAACTACCAGTATTAAGAAAAGAAACCACAGAAATTAGAACCTTGTTTCAGAATTAAAATCCACATTGAAAATACTGTAGAATGTTTTATATAATGAAGGTGAAAAAAACCAAGAAAATTATAAGAAAGAAAATGACAGATTTGGGGTATAGAAATATGAAGCTATGAGTAATTGGCACTCCAGAGAATGAGAAAAAATGAATAGAGTAGAAACTATAATTAAATGTGTAATCAAAGACATGTAAAGAAGAGTTGCTGATACTGAAAAAGAAAATATCCAAGACTAAAGATTGCTCTGAGGAAAATGAATAGGATGAAGAGCTTTAGACATATGCTAGAAAAAATGTGAATTCCCAGTATAAATACAATTTAAGGTGTTCAAGTAAGAAAAATAAACAGTTTATCTGACAGGGCACAAAAATCAGATTGGTCCTAAAGGTACCATAGTCAGAACACAGATGTGTGTGTAGAGGGAAGCCCAGGTACTTGTTATAAATGGGTGCTCAAATAAAACAGAAGAATAAGAATAAAAGAGAAGACAGAATGAAAACTACATCAATAATATTTTAAGTGTGTATTTTTAAGATACTGGCAAGGATCAGGAAGTGAAATGATATTAAACTAATAGTACTATTGGATTTGTAATTACAAAAACAGAGGTTCAAATACGATTTTGAAAAAGAACCTTTAGTATGGCCATTAAAAATGAGCTTTATATTGTTTAAATCACTGAATAAAATGAAGGGATATGACTGAACTCATAAAATATATGTATGTATAAGACTAAAAGTCAATTCAGCAGAATGCTAATAGAGGTTAGCTCTAGTTAACTGAGATTTGGGTTGATTTATATATTATTTCTTATGTTTTGCATTTTATAACAGAAAAATGATATTCAAAATGAAAATCAATGACAATAAAAGCACATACTTTTTTTTTTCAAAGAAGAAAAAAAGCAGAATCAGGCTACTGTTGAAATATTCAGCTTGGTTTGTTTCCTTACTGTATCTGTGAATAATTATGGAGCAAGGCAGGAAAATCTCTGAACCCATTCCAAGGTTCTAATACTATTGACAATGCTTCAAGTTTGTCTCTTGTTTATGAAGCCATAAAATCTTTTTAGGACCATTAGAGCTGTCTTACGTAATGCTAACAGATGTATCATTCTCCACCTTTACAAAGCTAGGCCCATTATCCTGAGTTGAGGATCCAGAGCGATCAGTCTGTTAACTCTGCATTGGATTGTGAAAGCCATATGAAAGAGATTCAGGCAAAGATAGACTCTAATGGCCAGAGGTTTTATTCCAAACTTAAATTTAATCTCCTTGCAAGCTGAGCTATGCCACAGTATGTTCCAGAAATGTTTTTAACCTAGAGCAGTAAGACCTAAGTGATTGAGAAAAACAAAACCAAACACACCAACCACCACAACTAAGACAACACAGTTAAAAAGGCCTTTTTGATGTCTGTTCCCTGAGTCCACGCAGTACACTGTGCAGACTTTACTACACAATGGATAAGGGAAAAGGAAAGTCAACCCAAGTATGGACGTGCTAAGTCACAGAAGCTTTGCTGCAAGGCTGAGAGTGTGATGGTCTAAGGCATTCACACCTGGGGGGTGGGGACAGGAGCCTCAGTGCATTTATTGTAGCAGTTTCAGCATAAGATAAAAGATGTAAGCATTTCCAAAGGATTACAAAGAAAACAAATACAATCTCTCCATTTTGATCAAGCTAGAGTTTTAACCTTGCTCTTTTCACCAAGAGCTATCTTCTGATTCAACATAGCTTTGGACTTGACCCATTCTTTAAACATCCCATGCTCTGAAGCATAGGAATTTAACAAATGAAGAACCCAGATAAACAAGTTAATTGAATGATAGACAACGGATAGAGAAGGAAATCAGTGCTAACAGGAGCCTGAGTTTGGCAGTACAGGCATCCTAGATATGACCACTTCCTTTCATCAAGTTGACTGAAGACAGACTTTAACTTTCCTAGCTAAACATAATTTAATTTTTGCATACTTCTTCCTTGCTTTAAGAACAACTTAGCCCCCCCCTCCTATCCCACATCATCTTGATTTTAATGGGCCTCAGGCAACATGAACAGAAGGAGAAGAATTTGAATTCATACCTGGTTGGAGAATTCTGAAAGATGGTCACTTCCTTTGCTTCTGTTTCTAACTCCAATCTATTTACCTTTGCTGAGTAATATGGCTATGGAACTGATAGGTAGCTGGACTCAAGTATGGCCTTAGGCTATGTGGGAATTCTGGTGAGCAGAGTGAGTGAGGATTTTCTTCTTTGTGGTCTTGGTAAGAACTTGGGAGGTAGCACTAACGGACTACTGAGGTGAAGATCAGGAGGCAGAGGCTCTTGGGAAGAGCTTGGCCTGTAGAGGTCTATGCCTACTATACTTTGCCCAAAGTGATAGAAGAGAAGTCAACACCAGGTTTGTATAACTATATAAATTGATTCTGGCCCCAGCTGGCCAAAAATGAGCTGAGTATGAGTGGGGTGAGTCTGCAGTTCAGAGGCTGGGAGATGGTCAGGCAGGAACCCCAAAGAGTTAACATCATGAACACCAACAAAATGACAGCTTGTCTAAAGGACCCACCCAGTGTCAGAAAGGCGAGTGGTCAATTCAAGTAAAACACTTGCTTGGCAGAAGAAAATTACATGAAAAGAGAAATGATAATTTAAGAACAACACACAAGAAAATTAAGAGCATTGAAGGAGATTCAAGTATAGTACAAATAAGATTTTCTATAATTAAAAGTCATTATTCTCTAATGAATTCAGTGACTGATTTGAAGTATATGAAGGTCACTTCTGAGTTAGAAATTTGTGGAAAAATATTAAAACTGGAAATCAGTACTGAAAATATAGAGTTGCTTTCATAAGATCCACTGTGTTTATTGCAGGAATGCCAAAAGTAGAAAGAGGAACCACAGAAATAGAGCCAATAACTAAATAGTAGCAGGAAATGCCCTTCCTTTGAAGCTTTAAAGATCTAAATCTACACCCTGAAAGTGCTCACCATATTCCAGCAGATTTGCCAAAACAGACATATTGTGCCATAGTAAAATTTCTTGAGCTCTATCAGATTAAAAAAAATCCAAAAATTGGATATAGGTAGAAGAGATTTTAGGTGCTTTCTTTGTGCAGTTCTGGACTTCATTTTGTATGGACTGAACTATTTTTACATTACAGAGGTTAACATGTGTATTTTTGTCCGGTATAAAAGGAAATTTCTGCTTGGTAGAACAGATAACCCCAAAGGATACAGCCCTTAAGACATTAGACCATTTTGTATCTAACCCAGCAATTCTGTCTTAGTGTTTCTTTATTAAAATACTTACATATAGTTACCTTCTGGAATCCTCTTCAAATCGATTAAGAAGCATTTTACTGGTTTTCTCATTATTGAATGGGGTAAAGAGAAACACTGACAAATGTTCCTTTTATCTGCATGAGAATCGTGGTTTTACCTTTTTGAAAATGATTCTTGTAACAGTTTTGGAGAAAATCCATGAGGCATCCCAGCGCACTCACCCGAAGAAGCTGCCTTTGAGCTGTGGACCTCAGGGGGCTTCTAATGCTCAGGCACATCTTTCCCTGCCCCCTGGAGTTAATCCCTAGCAGCAGCAGAAGTTTAACTTTGCTGATGCTCTGTTTTCTTTCTTCCTCCCTGTATTGATTTTGTTGTGTTTTTGCTTTTTCTGTTTCCTGAATGGTCAATAAAGTCATTCCCAGCGGTGGCGGTGATGGTAGGGAATTTGGTTTTATGGTCTGACCATTGGTGATTTCTGTCAAATGGAGGGTGGAAATCCAGCCTCTGAAGGGTGACAGCATTTGATTTGTTAATCTTTGACTTTTCAACTACTTGCAAACTCAAATCAGTTGAAAAATACTTCTGGCCATTGGGAAGGGCAATGGCTCTTGAGGTCCGGACTAGCGAGTTACTATGACTCTGGGTTTGCTTTTCATCTGTAGTTGGAGTTGTTCAACTGACCTAGAAGCTGTGTGCTTGCAATTCAGAGAAGCCTTTGCTTCTGGTGTGTGACTGTGAAATATTTTCTTACTTCTGGAAGGTCTCACTGTTAGATACAATGTCTACTAAAAGGAGATCCATTTTGAGTTTTAGAGATAAACAAGTGCTTATATAAATAAAAAAATAAGTAAGCTAGTCTTTTAGGCTTTAAATATACTAAACTTTTGAGAAAAAAAATCCTTCTTACATAAATGCTATCTTAGAAACAGTTTAGGAATCCAAACTTACATAGCTAAGGTGAATCTTTGGACAAATTAGAGTTGATTAATAATTTTCTTTTATCTATTAGTGTTTGAAGTACTACAGAGTATTTTTTAAACATGTGATTTGGGTATGCTTTATTAAACTTTTTACATTGTGTTACAGATCAACTAAACTAATTTTGCAGTTTGTAATGCTTAAAATTACAAAAATGTTAATTTTGTCTTAATTATTCTCACATTTTTATGTTAATAGATCAACTAAACTAATTTTGCAGTTTGTAATGTTTAAAATTACAAAAATGTTAATTTTGTCTTAATTATTCTCACATTTTTATGTTAGTAATCATGTTTTGTAGTATTTCAATCTGAACATAATTTATAAATCCTTAGGTAACTTAACACTTTTCAAATTTTCAAGTTACATTAATCAAAGAAAAATCTATAAGTGAGATAAGAAATATGGATTCTGAAAAAACGATTATTTAACATAATTTTAAGTTTGCAAGCTTTTGCATCTGATTTTTGATGCACTATATCTTTGAGATAGTCTTGTTAATTAATAGTTAATTTTTACTGTGTATGGGCTTTTGGTTTTTGTTTTTCAAATAAAAAGGAGAGTGATTTGTACAAGATTAAAATGTTATTTTATCTAGAGTATAGATAGCAGAGTGAGGGACAAAATTTGAGTATATATAAAAAGTTGCAGAGGTTTATGAGCAAAATGAATTTTATTTGCTTTGAATTATAATAACTAAATCTGAAAAGAAACTGAGTGTATTAAAATTTTAGCAAAATTTATTTAGTTTTGATTGTATTTTTTTAGATAAAGTAAGAGACAAAAGGAGCTTATGAATCTTTTACTGTCAAATATCACTGATGAGAAAATAGAATTTAAAGTTTTCTCCATTAAAATGACAATCTTAGAATTTGAATAAGGTATGTACGATGTTATTATGCACATACAAAATTTATTCAGATAGTAGAGACTCCATATCTCAGTAGAATAATTTTCTCTGCTTTGTGTTGACTTTCATAATGTCTTTTGTTATTTTTTAAAAAGCAAAATAAAAGCAACAAAAGAGAAAAATACCAAAACCCCCCACATCAACTAACCACAAAAAACAGAAAAAAAACCCACAAAAAACTCCAAATTCCAAAACAAACAAAGAACCCCACTGGTTTCCTTATTTGTGAAAGATCTACAGTTCCTTACAATCATTCTACCTTGTTAAGTGTTATTTTGAAATATCTTGTCTCTTTGATTAAATAGATAACCAAGTACTATTTCTCTGCATCCACAGTGCTATCCTAATCAAGTTGCTAAATCTCTCCCAATAACTCTTTTGTCTTTGTCTTCACACGTCCCAACCTTAAATTATATTTAATAAAATGGTGTATCTTTTGTGCTAAAATTATCTTTGTGAGTTCTCAGAGGGCCCCTAAAAATCCACAGGATTTATTATTTCACTTTATGAAGAGGAATACTAGAAATAGATGTTTGGAATGTTCCATATTTCACAATTAGCTTCATAACAGTTGTAAGAACTGTATGGGAGGAATTGCCAGATCAAAAATCAAGCTTAATCTTTCCTTATTAAGTTCACATGAGTAAAGTATTATTAGCATAAATATTTCAGAAATCATATATTTTATGGGAAGGCCTTGGAGATTTCTCAGTACTCTCATTAGTCTTTTCAGAAAAAATATTGATCAAACCTTCATGAAATAGTTATGTGTTGTACCCCAATAGAGGGTATTGCTTTCTTTTATTCTGATAGTATTGGTCACTCTAATAAACTAATTTCAGTCTCTGTTTCATTATAAACAACTTTAGCTTACCTTAGATATTTGCATAAAGGCTTTTCATGCAGCAGACTGTTATAATGTATTTTCAGAGCCTCATGAGATGGACTGTATCAGGTACTCTATTGTTAATGCTTTCAAAGAACAGACATTGGGACATATACTTCTAAGATCTTATTTCTCAGACAACTTTCAGATTTTACCAATGGATTGAGTTAGGAATCACAGTACTATTTACAGTACTGAAGCAGATAAGGGCAGAGGGCAGACTCATGGGCCAAAGAAGCAGCGGAACAAGGTAAATTATAGTCATATGTACCTTGATGAAGGAGATAGGTTCTGAGAAATGTGTCCTTAGGTGATTTCATCATACAAACTAATGGGACAATGAGATCACCAGGCAAAATAATCTCAAGAGACTACTGCTGAATATGTGGTCATTGTTGGTGAAAGTAGTGTAGAGCTCACAACTTCACGTGTGACTAAATGAGCCAGTAAGAGAAATTAAATCAAGGTTATTAGTTTGAAATATTGTTGAGAATATTTTTTAATGTGCTGTTTTTAGTGGATGTCTGAGGAAACCTTTTCTTCTTAAGCTGTGTAATACTAGCTCTCAATTTTATTAAATTATTTGATTAAATATTTATTAAATAACCTCATTCAGTTATTAAATTTTAAAACTGCTAGAGTATTTTAATGGTACCCAAGGTTCATTGACCCTTCAGAATTCAGAAATACTTCTAATGAATATTCTTCCTTCAATAGCTTTAAATCTATTTGTATAAGTAAAAATGCCCTCCGTTTCACTGTACTATGATTGGATAAAATTGATAAATTGTAACTGAGTCCATACCTGGAGGATCATATCCGGGAATAAATTTTATTTGGTCAAGTATCACAAGCTCACAATTAATAAGCAAGGTTTGGCCTATGCTATTCATTATGCATTACTTCTCAGAGAATCACTTGTTTAAAAGACATCAATCAAGCAGGAAATGAACAACATCAGATACTAAAATAAGGGAAGACAAAGAAGAGAGAAACAGTGCAGTCAGTTTAAGTTCTCCACCAGATATAAAATAATAATTTGGATAAGTATAAGAGCTTTACAGGGCCTCCTGAAATATGGAGAACATATCATAAGGAAAATTCTAAAGATATCCCACAATAAAAGTACTAAAATGTAATGAACTATCTCACAAAAGACTAAAATTAAGTAGAGCAAAACTTTTTAACAGCTTTATAGACGGGGTTGAGGAAGAGCATATGAAGGAATCTGAAAGTGTTGTTTCACGGTGATGTGGGGACAGAATAGGGGAAAGAGAACATTCATAGAGGAATGATCACATCTTGCTTTAAATGCCAGTGGAGATAAATGCATTTGATCACGAGAACAGCCAAATGGAACTTATTCCTTAAAGGCAGAAGAGATTCTAAACTAATAAGGGAAAAGAGTGGAATGAATAGCAATTGCCTTGATCAGGAAAAAAAAAAAGAATGGGAAAAGTAGGCAACTGAAACAAGAATTTGTAATAAGCAGAAAGAAAGTTGGAAATAATAAGATCAAATACACAAGCCATTTTATTAAATAGAAGTGCACTGCATTCCATCATTAAAGGATAGGCTGTCAGACTGGATTAAAAATCAAGATGTAGCTATACAATTTGTTATGGTTCAGATATTTGGAGTCCCCCTAAAACTCATGTGTGAGATAATGCAAAATAGCTTAGTGGTGAAATTGATGATCCGCTGACACAGATTAACTGGGCAGTAGCTGTAGGCAGGTAGGGAGCGAGTGAAGGCGGTGGTCATTGGGGTGGTTCTTTGGGGTATATATTTTGTCCACAGTAAGGAAGTCTCTCTCTGCTTCCTGGCTCAATGTCCTAAGTTGCTTTCCTCCTCAACACATTTCTGCCATGATGTCCTAGCTTCGCTCAGGCTCAAAGCAACAGAGTCAGCTACCTATGGACTGAGACCTCTGAAACTGTGAGCCCCCCCAAAACTTTTCCTCCTCTGTTATATCACAATGGCAAAAAACAAAACAAAACAAAATACACAATAAAACAACAACAAAAATCCAGATTAAAACACAATTCTTATAAAGAATATCCTTAAAGCAAAATGAGTCACTGAACATAAAAGATAAATGAAGAAAGACTAGACTAATATATAGAAAAAAGAGCCAAAATGGGGTATAAATAACAAAAAAGTGGAATTTAATAATGAAAGCCCTAAACTTTGAAAATAAGAAATTATATTATCAAAGGCATGACTTACAAGGAATATGTACTTTCAAAACCTTTTATACAGGAGATTAATAAAATATTTGAAATTCAAGTAGATGGAAATGTAAATTCCTTTTTAGTGGAAGACTTCATTATAGCCATTTCAGAAATAAAGACATAAAGGAAAAACTACAATTAATAAACATCTTTGTATCTGATAAAGTGTGTTTTGTGTAACAATTATAAAAATTGGTCATGAGTATTTGGCTACTAGGAAAGTATTTGAAGATGCAAAAATAGAGAGATTTAACAGTAGAAAGAAGTTGCATTCTCTGTAATCTTACAAAATTAAAAACAATTTTTAAGTTGCCCAATAAAACCTTCAGTAACATGCAAATTAAAAATCATACTCATATGTAATTCCACCAATCAAAACAAGTAAATTAAAAAGAAGCAACTGCATAAGATCACCTCATATTTAAATCTAATAGGATGGAGTATAAACTGTCCTTCATTATTAAGGACCAAATAATAGTTAAACAAAAAGTATAATATTGGTCCATGCACTGCTAAAGAGATAAGTGGAATAGAATAGAAAGCCTGACAATGAACAAAAATACATTTAAGAATTTAGCAAAATAAAAATTGTATTTCACAGTCATGACAATAGGATAAAATTTTCAATATTTTTTTGGGGAAGTTACTTGGAAGCAAATTAGCTCTCATAACTTTCACTACACATCAAAATAATTTCTTGGGGGGATGGAGCAGTGGCTCGGCAGTTATGGTGCTTGCCTGGCATGCACAGGTACATGGGTTCAAACCCTGGCACCCATGTACACAACTAAGTGTCAGAGCAACAAAAGCCATGTGAAAAACTCAATAAAAATTGATTCTCTCTGTCTTTCTCTCACTGTCCTTCTCTCTTTAAAAAATAAATAATTTCTTGGGGGAATTAAATACTTATATGCTACTGAGGGAAATTATATGTCTTAAAAAGATATGCAAATGTTTGCAAAAATATTTGGTTATGGGAAAATTATCTAAGAAGAGCTTCAAATACAGAAATAAAAGTGGCCAACAAAGTTTATGAATTTCAAGTCCTAAGCATTTAAAAGTTTCAAATTTGTATATTATGCGAGCTAACTAGGAAAAAGGTTTTTATGGATAGCTCATAAGCAAGGACTTAAATTCTTTAATATATAAATAAACCTAGAATTTGGTAAAAGAAAGACACTAATCAGACAAAGAATGTGAAGACACAGTCTCAAAAGAATAAATTTAAATAAATAAACAAAATTATACTGCATTAGTAAAAAGCAAAGAAATATGTTTCAAAGAAACTGTTATATATGTGTGTATGTATACATCATACACAAAACAATAATCAGACATAATTTTAACCTATTAAATTTACAAAAATTATTATTTTGTTGTTATTCAATGTTCATGAGGAATTTGGAAAAACACTTTCATGTTCTGCTGTTGCGAGTATACAATATTTCTAGGGTGTAATTTAGAAATACATTTTGGCTTGCAAAGTATTTAAATCAGGAGATGGTAACTCAAGATATTCATAATGAATTCAATAATACCAAATAATTTCAAATAATCCAAATTTTTTATAGTGTATGAGTTTAATAAATGATGTAGACTCATATATTGAAATGAGCATGTCATTTACAATAATGTTGTGGGATATTTAATTACATAGCTCAACATTCATGATATATGATTAGGTAAGTAATTATAACAGCAAGTTATGAAGTAATTTAAAAATATGTTTAATTTTTCAAAAGAAAAAATATTCCAAATGATTTCACCTCTCATTAAGGCTCATTTTCTAAAGATCAAAATATGAATGCAAGAAGCATGGAAGTAGCATTCCCTTCTCCACGTTTCTCTTTGGTCCTGCTCTGTCACTTGCCTGCTGCTCCATCAGGCTCCAGCAAGCCTGTGAGGCAAAGAAGGAAACTTTTAGAGTAGTTTGAGTTCCGAGAGGCTGTTCTGCACCCAGAGTTCCTAAGTGGACAGCGATGCAGAGGAACTTCAACTCACCGTGGAGCTATGAGTGAGAAAACTTTTAGAATCAGGAAAATTCTCCAACTTCTTAGGAAACTTTACCATTGACCAATTTTTTTTTTTAATACAGCAAGAGAGAAAGAGAGAAGGGGGGATCAATTTCATTTAGTTTTTTATGTGATTTTTGTTGCGCTGACACTTCGTTGTGTACGTGGGTGCTGGGGTTCTAACCTTCACCCAAGTGCATGCCAGGCAAGCACCATAATGCTGAGCCACCACTGCAGTCCACCATTGACTAGTTTTAGTCACAACAAAAGTCCATTCATGCAACCCAGTATCATTGACTCCACTCTACACCATCACCACTATCATGACCTAGGAAGTATTTTTTTTTTTTAGAGAGAGAGAGAAGGACAGTGAGAGAGACAGAGACAGAGAGAATCAATTTTTATTGAGTTTTTCACATGGCTTTCATTGCTCTGACACTTAGTTGTGTACGTGGGTGTTGGGGTTTGAACCCGTGTACTTGTGCATGCCAGGCAAGCCCCGTAACAGCTGAACCACTGCTCCAGCCACCTAGGAAGTATTTTGAAAGACTCCTTTTCAGCCACATTATTTGCACTTGGAAACTTCATCATCTCCTTTGACTTTGTACAGATTAGTAAAAGGTTCAAATCTGTGGAAACCCAGCATTTTGCCATATTCACCTTGAGCTTCTCAAACTAACCCCAAATACCATTTAAAGACACCTGGAACTGACACAAGTGCTTCAACTATATATTGCCTCCTCCACTCACTCCTCCACACACACAGCATTTTCTTAGTCACTTTCCCTTCTCTTCATGTTTATTGTTGAATTACAGAAAACTTTCATAGGTTGAATGTTTTGCTCCTTTCATCAGAGACTTTGCTTTTATAGAACAAATGGATCTTGATAGTCTTTTTCCCCATCACTTCCTTTTGAAAAGGTACGATGTTTGCATACTCACACACAGACATCTTTTCATCTTTTTATTTCTATAGAAATTTTATGCCTCTTACAAGAATTTTAAAAATCATAATTTTGCTACTTATGTGAATACATTAGGGATAATAATGTTCCTAAATGTTTCAACATCAACAATATACCTAGTGATACACGTTAGACTAATGAATAATGCAACATACAATATTGAAATGAATGCACATAATCACTATTAAAGGGAGGCAAGGTTAACTTGCTTTTGCTCCTTTCATAAAATTTTTTTTTTAAAAATATGAAGCTCAAGAGTAGTGGAAGTTCTGTAACCAATGGCAATAATATTCCACAATGATTGTTTTTCTCTTTTAGTTCACAACATTGTGAATATGGTTTAAAAAATTTTTGTATCCATCTTGGTGACTTTGTGCTTTTTACACAAAGTTAACAGGCACTTGATTGATAAATGATTGATAAATTGAGCCAAATCATTCATTTGCATTTTATTTTATTTTTTTAAATTTAGAGACAATGTATTAGTGGGACTGTGGGTTGACAAATCTGTTTTTTTTAAAGCAAGATTTTATTTTTATTGTAGTTTTACATGTTGAAGGGTTTGTTTGTTCCACTTTCACACATGCACAGTCCTATATCCCCTCTTGGCCTACTCCACCCTCATCCCCTCCCAAGGCCATCAATGTGTAGCACAAAGACAAAAAGAGCAGGGACAGACAGTTTTCAGTGTTCCTGTCGAAGGTCCACGTGAATCCTCTGATCACAACTAGGCTGACAAATGCCAAAAGTACACCTATGATTCTGTATTTTGCATCAGAACACTTGTTAGCTCCCTGTAGGTGTCTGCAAATGTTCATAGCTACAAATATCCTCAAGACTTGGGGGAAAACAACCTTCCTGGACTTGAGTGAAAGTCATCAGTTGTGTTGAATGAAGGTGAAGGTGTCAGATTCATGGATCTTTGGTTTTGGGAACTGAAATCAGGCCCAGCTATGCAGAACTTTATTATTTGACTGTGTTCATTAAATAATATTCCTGTTTGACTGAACATGTTAACATGTTTAATATTCCAGGAACCTCGCCCAGGATGATGACATTGTAAGGAACTTTATTGTTTGCTTCATGAACTTTTCCAAAACCTACTGCTCTGAACACTAGACTCCTCATCAGAACAAATATCTCTTTTCATGTGAGTAGATGGCAAAAAATGACTGCATTTTTATGTATTCACTTTGAAACCCTTGCTTTTTCGTGTCTACCAATCTTAAACGATTAGGTAAAAAACTTGACCTATCTTAATCAAGCTCCCTGTTTTAGTAAGCTTTTTGCTTGCTGTGACCAAAGGGCCTGATAAGAACAATTTTAGGAGGACAAGTTTATTTTGGGGGCTCACAGTTTCAGAGGTCTTATTCCATAGAAGGCGGGCTCCATTCCTTGGGGCTTGAGGTGAGGCTGAATATCATGGCGGAAGAGTGTGGCAGAGGGAAGCAGCTCAACGCCTGGTCTCAGGCAGCAAAGAGAGAAAAGAAGCTCCACACCAGATACAAAATATATACTCCAAAGGCACACCCCAAGGACCTACCTTCTCCAGTCACACCCTGCCTGCCTTCAGTTCCCAGTTATTCCCTTTAACTCGCCGATTGGGTTAAGGCTCTTATAAGCTAATCATTTTTCCTTCATTATCATACATGAGTTTTTTGGGAACACCTCACATTCAAACCCTAACACTTCCTTTCTCATAAAAGCTTGCCTAAACCAGATGCTCTGATCCTTACTGGTGGACTATTTTTATTCTCCTTCTGCCATGCTGCTAAGAATCTTCTGTGGAAGTGGTTCCCTTCACTGCAGGAGCAATAAACTCAACTTTGTTTTTTTTTTTAGAAGTCATTTTGAGGACATTTTCAGGGAGCCAGTATGTGACTGATATAGAAGAAAAAAATTATGGCCTTGGATTGAGAAAGTTATTTAAATAAAGGAGTTTACTGCCTGAAAAGAACTCTTGAATTAAATTATGTGGAATTGATGTGCTGAAGTTGACTCCTATTGTTTCCCACTGGCATGCAGGGCCAATTGTTAACCTGTTAGCTCTTTTGCCATCTGGTTGTTACTCTACTGGTATTTTGAAATTGGATGTGGTAGGAGTACTTACAGCATAGAAATTGGCAAATAGAACAAATGAGGAATTTTTATTCGTTTTCTTTTTTTGTTGTTGTTGGATTCATTTCATGGTGGAATGGTTGAGGAATTCTTTGCTCACATTGGGAAATAAGAATGAAAAAAATATCCCCTTTTGGGGGATAAATGGGAACTTTAAAATAGGTTTACTATCAGAGATGCATTTCTATTTTTCCAGTATAAAAAATTATCATGAAGGGCCTGAGAGTATAATTCAATGAAAAGTATGTGCCTAGCATGCGTGAAGCCTGGATTCCATCAGTAGCATTCCATCAAAAACTTTGTTTCAGAGAATGACATATGTACCAGTGGGAGGATTCACTTAATGTTGTATTTCTGATAGTTTATTAATTCCATTACTTCTGTGACTATTAATAAAATTTTAAATGGGGTGAACTGAGTGCATAAAATGTTCTACATGTAGGGGATTCAAGTTACTTGATACAATTGCAGAAAGTCTAATTTGAAGGAGCAAATATAAAAGGGACACCTAAGTGGGAAGGAAACCCATTGCAGGGGGCCAGCTTCTCTCACTGTTTAAGAGCCGCAGGTGTCCAGCGAGGCTTCCTGAGTGATTCCTTCTGTGTCGGACTTCTGGGATACACTGCTGGTCTTGGCTCTTCTTGTGGGACAATGAGCTCTGCCAGGTGAAACAGGTCAAAACTTTAGAAAGTATGTTGTATTATTAATAATATTAATCAGAAAAACACATAGTCAACAAAGAAATACTAAATCATGGAAGTCTGGCATGTGTAATTCTTAATCTGAAAAGCAAAATCAACCTTTGCTCTCCTGTTTGCCACATTTCTCCTGATATTTCTCCTATATCTTCAGAGCTTTGGGGTAAGAGTGTGGTGGAAGTGGGAATTGGTTAGAATTTTCCCTCCTCAGTGAATGGTGGATGATAAATAAATTGATAAATAAATGGATGGGTTATTCCTGGACCGTATTTTATTTATTCTTTCTCTGGGGATGGACTGAATAATGTAATGAGTGACAGCAATAGCTGTGGAACGTCATGTAACCCTGTCTGTTTGTCTTCTTCTTCTTCTTCTTTTTCTGTAAGATGTTGAATCATTGGAACGAGATCAACATTCAACCCTGGGGGACTTTGATTGATAAAGCCTTTAGAATCCAAACATAGATGTAGTACCTATAATTCTCCTTGAGTTTGGCAGCAGAACAAAGCAATTTTTCTTTCACTGTGTACGTTTTTAAAAGATGACCCTGATATCCCTGGGTAGATGCTCATTTGTAGTGCTTTCTTCCTTGATACAGACTCTGGTTTTCTAATTGAGAGAGGCAGGGGTATGAGAAAACAAAGAACATTGGTAGAATCTTATAAAGACACAGAGCAGATCTGTGGTGCCAGTAACATAGCCTCCGAAACTTGTAGAAAAGGTTACATAAGGTTGAAGTTACATGCTTAATGCCATGTTGTTAGTGGCAGAATTCGGATCAGATAAAGAAAGTGAGTTCCATGTTACTAGAAGTGACACACTTCAAAGTTACTTTGATTTTTTTGGAAAATAATAACTGATGTGACGTTGGGTACATAAATATGCATTCCAAAACTCTGTACTATTTTCCTCTTTGGAAAACTTTCTCTATCTTCCCTTTTCTTTTTTTTTTTTCCCATTTCTTCTGTTTTTCTCAAAATATATTTAAGTCTCAGAAAAAAGAAAGAAAATTATAAAGAACTGAACAAAATAACTTCAGGATTTCCCCCCTGTATTGCCCAAGGAATGTTTGTGAACAATTTGACATCCGTGCGTATGAATTCCATCTAACTCAAAAATAAAGGCAATGAGAGAATGAGATTTCTTTATAACATATTTTCAAAACTTACTTCAGGTGACACCTACCATGTATTGATTTCTGAGTCTAGAAAGACACAGCTTGTTGAATTAATTTACTGCTCCCTATCCCTTGGTCATAGGAAATACTTACCCACATTTTTCCTGTGAGTAAACTCGGTGTGGAAATTACTTTCGGAATTAACCTCATTACCTCTTTCTGGTCACTAGGGTGTCATTCAGTAAATTGCTCCTTTAATGTTCCTTTGTATCTGGAAAGAATGAAGTTGAGAATGGTAGTAATTAGTGTAAGAGAAAACAACTCCATATTGCAAACATTTCTGAAAAGCGATTCTAGTTTTAGGCATGCTTGTTTATTTAGCAAGCATTTGTCAAGTATTTATTACTGGGAAGACTTCACTGGGGGGCTGGAGCAATGGCTCGGCAGTTTAGATGCTTCCTGGCATGCACACGGAGGTGGGTTCAAAGCCCAGCACCGTGTACACAATGAAGTGTCTGAGCAATGAAAACCACAAGAAAAATTAAGTAAAATTGATTCTTTCTGTCTTTCTCTTTCCCTGTCCCTCTCTCTTAAAAAAAGAAAAAAAAGACTTCCCTGGGCAATGGAGAAAAAAGATTAATAAAAGTAGTCTCTGACTCTAGAGAGCAAGTCCAGTGAGAGAGAAGGAAGTGAAAATTAAGTATGTTGTGGTATGATTTTGAAAGAGGCATGCAGTGTGTCATCTAAACAGATTAGGTGCTGAGGTGGCTGTGAGTGTCAGAGGCCAGAATGACAGTGGTTGAGATAGTGAAGGGGGTATTGGTCATGGTGAAAAAGTGGTGTGAAGAGACGGAGGTGGTGGAGTGGTGGGTTGGTGGGAGGTGGAGGTGATGGTTGGAGTAGGAATCAAAGAAAGCTTCCAAAGAAGAGAATTGCTGAGACGATCTCTGAATGGTAAATGGGAACCAGCCAAGAGGGAAGAGTGTATTCTCTTATTTTTGGCTCATGTCTCCCTAAACATATGTGCAATGTATTTTAGTTCAGAATTTCAGGTTAGTTAACATGAGAACAATTGAGAGAGGTTCCTGAAATTTTCTCATTAAGTACTCGGCTTGGCTCCCCTGATGGGCAGTGTGCGTCTCATGGCGAATCATCACTTCTCCCTGCACATTTGTAACCTATTCCACTGGAGAGTGATTTTTGGCCTTGTGTCTGTGTTTGATTCAAGGCAATACCTTCTCCATTGCCTCTGCTCTAGCAGGAAATATGCCATGCATCATCATACTGCCTGGTAACATTGACACTTTTATGGATCCCTGAGAAATAACTTTTGTAGCTGAAAGGCCAAAAAGTTTGTAGAGCAGGATTTTGGAGAAATAAGCAAAATAAAGACAACCTGTTAAATTCTCAAGTGTTGATGCACAGAACAAAAAATGGTATTCTGGGGACTAAGGTCACTGAGGTGAGAAAAATGATGCATGAGGCTGTCATATAAATCTCATCTGTGTCCCATAACTTTTAATCTGCTCTATGTCAATTGGGATTTAAAATGCCTGGCCAACAGGAATAGGGCAGTCAGGACATTCCTCAAAAGATCTTCAGAAGAAATGTAGATTTTATATATCTTTCTTGCCATGGACATAAAGAAACCATGAAGTTATTCATTTTTTTACTTTTTTATTTTTAAAATGTCAACTGATAATAAGAAATACAAATTGTGCATATTAATGGGGTAACATACAATGTTCTGATAGGCAAATACTTTGGGTAGTGTTTAAATCATGTTAAATAGATCTACCTTCTCAAACATTTATCATTTACTTATAGTGAAAATTTTCAAAATCTTTTTTTCTAGTCTTTTGAACTACATAGTACATTGTCATGACCTGTAGTCTATGAGGTTATTTTTTTTAAAGAGAGAGGGACAGCAAGAGAGAGAGAGAGAGAGAGAGAATCAATTTTGTTTAGTTTTTCATGTGTCTTTTGTTGCTCAGATACTTCATTGTGTACGTGGTGCTGGGGTTCAAACCTACGTCCTTGCGTGTGTGAGGTCACCGCTCCAGCCCCTATGAGGTCATTCTTGATACCTAGGCAGGTATTGGACTCCGCTTACCCACTCAGTTGTTTTCATTTCAGTTCTCAACAACATGCTCTGTTTGGCTAAAAAAAATTATTCTCATATAATGGCCTTCCTAGGCATCAGAAACTACATATATGTTTCATCTTCCACAAAATTGATTGTTAGTATTAGTAGTAGAGACTTTAATTGAAATGAAGTGTAACTGAGCAAGTTACAGTAGAGTGAATCCCTAGGTAATGGCTATTGTTCAGTGAGTACTTGTTCTGTGTAAATATTGTACCAATTGATGGTCATATAATGAAGAAGAATCTCATACTTGCAATGAAATTACTAAGTGTATATTATTATTTCACAAATGAACTCACAGTTTGGTAAAGGGAAAGGGATTTTCAAAGATTATGTACTAGAAAGGAGCATAAGCAGGATATGAACTCATAGTCAATGTTGTTTCTGTGATGTTGAACCCATTTCAGCCTTTCGTAGATGAGCAGTACTAAAAGTTTTCTGATCTGCCTTCCCTGTGCTTGAACTATGGAAACTTTCTAAATGTGAAGAAGGTAAGTCGGATCTTATTAAGACATTGAGATAAATGGCTTTAGAATGGAAAGTTTAAAAGCAGTAATGCGGAAGACTTTATCGTGGAGAGGATGAAAGTTTCAGAGAAATGGACTTTAAACTAAAATCTTATGTGATACACATAAGAGAGAAAGGAGGGTATTTCATAAGGGGGATATCAGTTTGAGGAAATTTCACAGAGGTTATCTGTAAAGAGTGATAATCTGATTTTTCAGTGATTGTAGTCTACGATCATGGTAAGAGAAGCATGGAAATTGAAGGATGGTATGGAAACAGATTATACTTAACCTTGTACTGGGGGTGAGCTCTGCAAGCAATGGTTTCTCCTCACTTCAGAAAGAAGAAAGAACCAGACAATTTACTTGTTATGATTGCATTTCAATGGAAAGTCCCCAAATCAAAGTTGCAAGAACACCACCGGTAATCTGTGTCTTTGGAAGGTGAAGCTCTGCAGACCTATCAGAGGACTGATGTATGATCAAATTTATACCTCTTCATCCCTTTCCTTGCCTTTAGAAAAGCTTTTGGTGCACCATGGTTCTTCAACCAGCAATACTGCAAGGCATGTAGTTAAAAAATGAAAACATAATAGTTTCAACATTGGTGTGGTCTCTATGGAAAATGGTAAATCAGCTAATATTTCCATGACTTTGTTTTTTTTAAAGAAAGAGTGAGAGAAAGAGAGTTAACTTTTATTTTTATTTTTTCCTCCACTTAGTTGCATCTGTGGTGCTGGGGATCAAACCTGGGTCCTAGTGCATGCCAGGCAAGCATTCTACCGCTGAGCTACCTCTCAAGTCCCAATTTCTATGACTTGTACAAGGTCTAATGGACTTATCACTTCAAGCTTTCCTTGGAAATAATGTGTAGAACAAGACACAAACAAAGACGACTTGGTGTAGTTGGTGGTTGGAGCCAGCGGAGCTGGGGAGGGAGAGTGTAAGTGGCTGGCCCAGGGCTGCAGCTGGTTGGTGCATGCCAAGTGGACATTACAGTCTTCACAGCGTAATGTGTCAATGCAAGGGAAGCAGCAAGACAGGTGCTCTGCTGCATGCTGCAGTTCCACGTACATCTTGGCACCAATTTCTGACTGTTTAGGAGGGGCCCATGCTGTAGTTGTTAAATATTTGGAATACCCACCCTGAAAACAGGGCCAACTACATCATTTGCAGGGCTCAGTGCAAAATGACAATGTGGGATCTCATGTTCAAACAGCAGGAAAAAATTTGCCAGCGGAGATCCTAAAATATAAAGCTTTTCCTTCCTTCTGTAATTTCTATCCTGACCTGTCTAGGAATTTTTATTTACTGCTAAATGCCAGTCTACACTCTGATCAATTAGAAATTAAATCTATGAATAAATAAAGCTGTTAAAAAATTTTCAGGGGGCTGGAGTGGTGGCTCAGCAGTTATGGTGCTTGCCTGGCATGCGTAAGGACCTGGGTTCAAAACCACATACATAACTGTCAGAGCAACGAAAACCATATGAAAAACTAAATAAAATTGATTCTCTCTTTCACTGTCCCTCTCTCTCTTTAAAAAAAATTTCAAAAGGTGAAAATATCATTTTCACACAGGTTGTACACCCGTGATGCTGGCTGTGTGTGAGAAGCAGTAAGGTCATGAACTTTAGCAGCACTAAGACAAGCATTTGGCTAAAACACTTTTTTTTGTACCTGGGATTGAACCCAGAGGTACTTAATCACTGAGACAAATCCCCAGACCCCCCACCTTTTATTTATTTTGAGACAGGGTCTTGCTAAGTTGTTGAGGCTGGCTTTGAACTTGTAATTCTCCTGTCTCAGCCTCCCAAGCTGCTGGAAAGCAATTCTATCATGTAAAGAAAGAAATATGAGACCTTGCCTATCCTATAATAGCAGATGGCAAAGAGCCCCTGGGTCCTATACTAGGGATGTGGGGCATCCAGGAAACAAGGATGTTTGGATGTAGCAAAGCTTGCATTCTGGTTTCTCCTGGGTCTCTGGAGAAGGAGTCATGGGGAGCACGTGGGCTGGAGGCTAGGAACACTGGGTGAATTCCCAATTGAATTTCTTGGTGAAATTGACATCATCAGCGGCTAATGTGGAAATGGAAGTCTTCCCCCAAAGAAGCCTACAGGGTGATGGGTGGAATTTCTGATTCCATTCTCTGCCCTGCTTGATCAGTGTTCTTACTCGTTGACTTAGGAGAACATTGAAAATGTGAATGGAATGGAGCTATGAAGGGGAGGAATCCATTGACAGATAAAGTGTTGGTCCTAAGCTTCAGCCTTCCCAATCTAAGAGGTGTAGCTTAATGTAGAAAAAAGTTATGTACACAAGGCAGTAAAATAGGATGTTGAACACATGGATTCATTGTAGCACATTTCTAAAAGACCTAGAGGCTCAGATGTAATTATAGCAAATACTATTTGAGTCAGCAGCTTGAAGTACCAGGGATAAAATAGCTAATTTGCTATTGAGCTACATAAATAGAAATATGTTACCTAGGACAAAGACAGTGATAATGAAATTCGACTCTGTCTTCTTCAGACCACACCTGTGGTATTGTATTTAGTTTTTTTAAAAAATGATCCAAACACATCAGACTATAATTACTGGAACTGAGTAGGGAGTGGGTAAAGCTTCAAAACAATGTCATTTGAAAAATGGGATTATTTTGGTTACAGAAAGGAAACCTTGGTGGATAGGGAGAAGTGGGAAATGAATGGTGTATCTGAATATTTGAAGAGCTCTCATGCAGAAGAGAAATTAGATTAGCAAATTTAATGAAAAGATGAAACTAGAGAGAATAATGATGACTGGAAGAGGGCAGATTTCACTCACTGTTGGGAGGAAATTTGTGAATTGGAATTGCTTTCAAAAGGAGAAATGAGCTGCTCAGGAAGTGATGGATTCCCTGTTGCTAGAGCATGGGCGTGGTGTTAGGTTGTGGTTAGACAACTGGGGTTCACATTTAGACCTTGACACAAGTGCCAGCTTCAGTTTTAGGTGGATTGGGATGCCTCACTTTACTTGAAGGAACACTTGGAATTTAGAGAAAAATCTATATATCACTTCATAAGAAGTGAGACTAATACATGCACAAATATGCTCATAAAATATAGAATATGTGTTACAGGAAATACATATCTTTGGGTACAGTGCATGGACATATTTCTGATCAAAAAGGAAGCTTACTTTACTTAGATCTCAAGGTATCTATCTGCAACTTTTTAAAAAGTAGGAACTTGTTTAAAAGAGCTCTTATCACACTTTTTCATTAAATTCTTAAATCATGGAATCTAAGAATTTGCCTTCATAAATATTCTCAGAGCTTTCCTAATGAATTATTGAGTTTTACATGGGGGCATTAAATATAATTTTGACAATCAAAACAAAATAATTTGAAAAGTAAATTAAATTTAATTTATCTCAAACTTACAGGAAAGTACCTCAGTTCTTATGCCCTCTGATATCCTGTTTTCTGAAGCATCTTTTAAGAACCAGTGTGTTTTCTGGACTGGCACGATGAACCATTAAAGGATTATAAAGATCAATATTCTTACACTCAGCCAAGTGGGATAAGATAAATTCCATTTTATTGCTGGAAAGACTGAGATTATACTAGTGGGTAAACATGTTGAATGTCTTTGTGTGCCAAGTGCTAGTCAGGTGTTTCACATTCTTTCATGCAGTCCTTCAACAACCCCATTCAAGCATTCTTGTCCTTGTTCAGAGGCGAGCCACTGAGCTCTATGAGGATTGAGCCCGGGCCTCTTTTATTCTCTGCACTCTTCCACACAGCCTAGCATGTGTCTGGCACATTTGGCACATTAGTTGTGAAGAAATGTATATTGAGTTAATGAATAGAAAAATGAACAGATGAAAACACGGAATCTCAGAGAGAACAAGCCAACTGACTGAGGCTGTAAAGTTCTGTCAGTGGTGGAGTTTGACTTGGGCTCAGATCCCTGGGGTGGGGGCCCTCCTTCCCAACAATCACCCTGGTTTCCAGGCACCATGTACAGTGCTGTTGCTAGTAAGTTTTCATACTGAAAGGCCACCGAAACCCTGGTAACTGAGATAATTTTTTTTTTTACAGATTTTTATCTTCTCCATATGTTTTGACTATATTTAATTGCATTATAGGGAGTTCATGTCACAGAAGTTGATTGCACTATTTTAACTATATCTCAGTTGCTAATTTTAGAATAACCTTTTCTCTGATCATGAAAATAATACATGGAAGAGAGAATGAAGTTTTGTAGACTTGATTTTGAATTCCAACTACTGTATATCAGATGAGCCACCTTAAGTGAGTTACCTAATGGGAAGAATACTTCCTACATTCTAGTCAGAATTAATTGGGATATTATGTTCAGTGTTGCTTGATAGTTTCATGTACATTATGAGCATTCAATACATTAAGCCATTAATGAGAAATTTCTAGCAATGCATGCTCATTGTAGAAAACTTGGAAAACACAAAAGTATTGAAAAGACAGTGATAAAACACAGTTTCCATATCAAAGATAACTAAATTGTGAAATTTGTTATATTTTCTTTTTTCTCCCCGCTCGCTATGTACATTTTTAAGTAGTTGAGAGAGTGTTTTGTATATAATTTTGTGAGCTGTTCTTTTTGTTTTTGTCTCAGCAAGAGACTTATTTGATTAAGAGAAAAAAGCTGAAAAATTTCAGAAGTGCCTTTCGTATAAGAGCGTTTTGGTGCTGTTCATAAAACCTAAGTGGGCACTTCTTTATCTTTTAAATTACTTTTGTGCTCAAGGAGTGATGAGGTTGAAGAGTTGCTCCCCAGAACATCTGAAAGGTAGTATACATTCTGCTCTCTAACTGAAGAATAAATGCCCCATTTTACTCTGTGCTTCTCCAGGCATGTGCTAATCAGGATGCTGGATCTTTGAGCTTTCAGATAATTAGTGATGGACGTTTTTCTCTGGTTGGTCAATAACCTTTACTTTTCTTTTCCAATGGCTTCTCATTAGTAATCAAAAGAGAAATTGCATCAAAATAGTCGGATACACATTTATGTGGCTCAAATACCATGACCTGTTTGTGAATTACTCGAGAACATGCAGGTATTTAACATGGAAACCAGGTGTGCATGTAGAGATGAGAGCAGTATTGCTTTTTAACAAGGGACACTCTGAGATCCAAGAGACCAATAGTGATAAATGTCATTGTGGCTGTTTTCCTGGCTGCATTTCTCAGAGATCAAAACAAAATTCAGCTAATGTCAGGGACCATGAGGGTTTTGGAGCTAATGCTTTTGGCCCTCATTCTGTCCAAGGAAGGTACTATCTTGTCAAAATTACTCTTATTATTCTCAGGAGAGAGGGCAATAGAGATTCAAGGTAGTCACCAGATTCTTAAAATACCTTGAACTATAGCCATTCTAGAATGATAAATAAAAAGCAAGTGAAAGCAGGAAACAGGACCCATGGGCCACTGCTTTTCTGTATATCCTAATTGTGCTGAGAGCTTACTCCTGGCAAGAACAGATTTTTAAAATCCTCATCAACACTGGCTTCTTCATCCTGGTTGTGGTCAACATGGTCATCATTATAGCCATATCTGATATGCATGAATAATGGGGGAAAGAGGGTTACTTGACTTCATCTTTCTGCCAAGTTGGCAAACGTCATGTGTGTTGTTGGTTGAACTGTGTTCCCAAAATGTTCAGGTTCACACCCCTGGATCCTGTGTATGTGATTTTACTTGGTAATAGAGATCTCACAGATGTAATCAAATTAAGATGAGGTCAGACTGGATCGGGGAAGGGTATCTCTAAATCCACGAATGATGTACTTATAAGAAGTTTATGAGACACACAAGGGTTAACCCCATGTGACATAGACCAAAGCCTAGAGAGATGCAGCTGCCAACCAAGGAGCACTGAGCTTTCCAAACACCCTCAGAAGCTAGGAAGAGGTGAGGAAGCTTCCTTCCCTAAGGCCTTCAGCAGAAGTGTGGCCTCCAGAATTGGGAGATAATAAATTCCTGCTGATTTAAGTTTATGAGTTTGTGGTTATTTTTCATGGCCCTGGGAAACTAACATGTAGCGTGTATGGGGTTGACCTCCATCTATACTAAGTGCTCCCTTATTGGGAGGATTAGAGCTATTTTCTGTTTTCATACTGAGTGATAAAATGTTTCGTAATCATTACTGCTCTCACCGAAGGAAATGCAGAAATGGAGTTCCTGTAGCTCAGAGGACTCCTATGCACACACCGTCCTAGGTTGGGCTTCCTCAGAAGCAGACTCTGAGACAAGGATTTGTGTACAGCCGTTTCTTTGGAGATGATCCAAGGAAGCAGTAATAAAGGACTGGAGGCCTGGGATAGGGAAGGGAAGAAAGCAAATAAAGGATCAGTGACAGATGGGCATATCACTGTGGGGAACTGGGGCTCAATCCCACTGATGAGCCCTGGGAAACAATGTAGACACGCCTTAGCCTTTAGCTTTCTCCCTGGGACTGGAGTTGCAGTGTTTTTGCCACAAGTGCTCCTTGTGTTCCCCCAAAATATGCTGTCCTTGCTTATGCCCATAGAGTACAGGGTTTGCAATTCTAGAAATAACTTTATCCCCATGAGAACCACCTCTTAATCTTTACCTTTGTACCCCAGAATCCCAACAGGAAAGGCTTTGCATTAATAGAACCAAATGGAATCATATGTACCCTCTCACTTGTTTCTAACATAATGCTGGATCCTTCCAGTCTTTCACAATTTATGCATTGTTCTGGGGGAAGCGCTCCTACTGGATTTACCTCTTCATACCTAGTCTCACGGATTAGAACTCTTAGTCCAACTTTCATCCACCTTGTGTGCCGTGCAAAGTATCTGGATATGGTCAAGAGAACAGATCTTCAAAAGGTAGTTTTCATGTCAAATTTCCACATTTGATTCTGCTTAAAGCACAGTAAAGTAATTCTTGAGGATTTGAATTTGGAAACAATTTTCCAGGCTTGAATGTCTGCTTAATTGATATTTCATAAAATAAAAATTTCAATTTTATTCTTTTTTTTTTTATAGAATGGGAAAAATTTGTTCCCAGCTGTTTGTTTTTTTTTTTT
>PVKS010018376.1:0-40237 GCA_004027875.1 Aplodontia rufa
AAGAATGGATCCAAAAACTGTGGTACATTTATACCATGGAATATTACACAGCAATTAGAAACAATGACATTGCAGCCTTCGAGGGTAAATGGATGGTTATGGAAGAGATCATGATGAGTAAAATCAGCTTAACCCAGAGATCTAAGGGGCGATTGTCTCCACTCATCTGTGGAGGTGGGGACTAGACCCTGGACAATGAAAAAGTTGGTCTAGTAACATGAGTTAAATCCAGATAAGATGTAATGCTTTACAATCTAATACCTTTTTTTTAGAGTTATAAAGGGAAAGGGAAGGGAGGGATAAGGGAGGGTAATTGGGGGGGGGCACTCCTGGGGATAATTGCAATATCCAGAATATTTACACATTTTATACACATTTTATATTATTTTGTTAAAATCTTGTAAGGTTGTTCAAAAATTTAAAAAAAAAATATCTTTCCTATATTTCAGCAGTGATTCTGCCAAAGAGGAAATCAGGAAATCCCTCCCATTCACAATAATCTCAAAAAGAATTAAATACTTAGGCATTAATCTAACAAAGGACATAAAGGACTTCTACAATGAAAACTATCAAACATTAAAGAAAGAAACTGAAGATCTGAGAAGTTGGAAAAACATTCCATGTTCTTGATTAGGCAGAATCAATATAATTAAAATGGCCATTCTGCCGAAAGCCCTGTACAGATTGAATGCATCTTCATCAAGATACCAATGATATTCTTCATGGATATAGAAAAAGCAATTCTCAAATTCATTTGGAATAACAAGAAACCCAGAATAGCCAAAACATTACTAAGGAAGAAAGAGGAAGCTGGAGGTATCAAAATACCTGACCTAAAATTATATTATAGGATTACAGTAAGAAAAACAGCATGGTACTGGTATCAAAACAGACACGAAGACCAATGGAACAGAATAGAAGATACCGAGACAAATGCACAAGTCTTTAACCATCTGATACTTGACAAAGAGGGCAAAAATATAACGTGGAGGAAAGATAGCCTGTTCAACAAATGGTGCTGGATGAACTGGACAGCCATATGCAGACAACTGAAATTAGATCTCTATCTCTCACTCTGCACAAAAATCAAATCAAAATGGATCAAAGAATTAGGAATCAAACCAGCAACTATACAACTGATAGAAGAGAAAATAGAAACAACACTCCACAACATTTGTATGGGCACTTTCTTCCTCAACAAGACTCCCATAGCTCAAGAATTAATGAGTGGGATGCCATTAAACTGAAAAACTTCTGCTCAGCTAAAGATTTAGTCAAGAGTGTCAAGAGAGAACCTACAGAATGTAAGAAAAGCATTGCATGCTATGCCTCTGACAGGGGACTAATATCCAGAATATACAAAGAACTCAAAAAACTGAACACCAAAACCACAAATAATCCAATCAATAAATGGGCTAGGGAACTAACAGAAACTTCTCAACAGAGAAAGTCCAGAAAGCCAGTAAATATACGAGAAAATTTTCTTCATCACTAGCAATCAGAGAAATGCAAATCAAAACTTTACTGAGATTCCACCCCACTCCAGTCGGTGGCAAAAATGAAAAATATGAACAACAGATCCTGGAGGGGTTGTGGGGAGAAAGGAACACTAACACACTGCTGGTGGGACTGCAAACTGGTACAGCCATTCTCTAAAGCAGTGTGCAGATTCCTCAAAAAACTAGAGTTGGAACTACCTTACAACCCACCTATCCCGCTCCTGAGTATTTTCCCCAAAGAGCTAGAATCAGCATACTATAGAGACACAACTATATCAATGTTTATAGCAGTTCAGATTATAATAGCTAAATTATGGAACCAACCTAAACACCCCTCTCTGGATGAATGGATTAAAAATTGTGGTATATATACACAATGGCATTCTACTCCACTATTAGAACAATATCATGCCTTTTGCAGCCAAATGAATAGAAATAGAAAAAAAATATGTGAATGAAATATCCCAAATTCAGAGACTTAAGGGCCAAATGTTTTCTCATACGTGGAAGCTGGGTGAACCATACCTAAGAAGGCTGGGGCAGAAGGGAGGGAGGCAGGAAAGGATGGTAGGAATAAGGGGGACTATCAATACAACAGGGAATACTCAATTCCCATTAGAAGCCTAGCTATACACAGACAGGCAGAGATCCTCAGAAATATTAACAATTATTATACATGTATATGTTCATGTATATGGTAGGATTACAGAGGAGACAGGAGTTTGGGGAATGGATGAAGGGGGTAGATCCTGGTCTAGGATCAACCTCAACTTACTATTTCACTATGTCAATATCCATATATGCATGATTGTGTATCAACAATTCCTTCCAATATGTAACTCTATGTTGAACTAATAATAAAAAATATTCACAAAAATAAATAAAATAAAAAATAATAATTATATTTTACATATCCCACTTTTAAAAGATATTTTTTAAATGATTCACCCCTTTCTTTCTGATATGGCCAAACCATCTGGAAGATAGCTGGAAGACGAAGAGGCTGGAGAATATTCACAGAAAGTGCCTGGGAATACTACAAATTCATATTGTCCCCTACATTAGTATTTCTGCATTTTAGCAGCAATAGACATAATACACAAAAGGCACAATTGATGCTCTTGAGTTGTCTAGTGGTACCACAACAAGGGTCGTGTTGCCAGTGGACATCTTTCATTCTGAGGATGCCTGAAAAGTCATTTTAGTTTTAATCCATCCATGTGGATACAAATTCAAATTAATACTCCTTCTCCCTTAGAGAAAAAAGCAGAAAATTAGTAGTACACCATGCCATGAAAGCAAACACACACACACAAGACTATATCTATAGAAATGAATGCCAAAATGAAATTGAAGAACTAGATGATCAGAAAAATAATTTAGCCTTCATGAAGAGCCTTTAAGATATACAACAAGAAAACTAGAGGAACTCCCAGAAAGGCAGGTTGTGCTTCTGAGCTCTTTCTTAAATCCAGCCATCCTGTTGACCTCCACACTTCCATTTCCTATCTGATCATAATTGTTCCAGATTCCTCTCATATACACACAAACACACATCTCTCTACTCCAGAAAATCCACTCATTCTCAAATCTACAGTTCCTTTAGGTATTATAGCTGTTACACTAGAAGACCTTCTTTCCTAGGCTAACTCATGGTAGCTGAAGGTTGGCAATTTTTTGTGCTGAATCTTCAAAGCTTCCTCCTCTTCCTCCTCCTTCTTGTATCAGTTAATTTTTGTCATTCAACAAACCCTTCCAAAACTTAGTTACCTAAAAGAACGTTGGTTTTATTATTGTGCATTAGTCTGCTCCAGATGTTATAACTTACATCTGTTTGGCAATCATCAGGCTGGTTGGTTGAGGGAATGTCCATTGGAATGGCTTCTCTCTGTTTCACATGGCCTCTTGTTCTCCAATACACTAGTCTGCGCTTAGCATGGCAAGAAAGCTCAGACACCAATCTACAAGCATTTTAAAAACCTCTGTTTGGGTCATATATTTTGTAGTCAAAGCAAATCACCCAGAAAAGCCCAGAGCTTCTATGAAAAAGCACTAAACAAGAATATATACAGGAACATATAATTCTTTGTGGTCTTTTAGGCCCAATTTATTGAACACATTCTGAGTTACTGAATTTTCTGCATCCTGAGCCCAGTATTAGTTTGAAGTTTTGTTTGATATGCAAATGTTTATTTGAGACATATCTTGATTTGATCAAAATTTCGTTTATATTGGGTTTGGTTCTTTTTTCAATGCCTCTTCAGTAATTATCTTATTATTTCCACTACATTTCTAATAGATAACCTGGATTTATACTCATTAATTTTTTGAAGCTCTACTCAGAAATCTAACATCCAAGTGACTGTGGGAAATAGGAAGGCAATATAAGAGAGTGAGAGCAGCTTGGTTAAAATATAAATAAATGTACTGTGTTTAAAATCAGAAAACAAAAATTGCTGTGTCCAAAGGGTATAACCTCTACTCATGTATTGGATGAGTTTCCAGACCACATCGTTTTTCAAGAAAAGTAGGAAACATAAGTTTTAATGTGAAATCTCCGTACTTTAAATACTAAGATTTAAAATTTTAAATGCAATATTTTTTTTTCAGTGCCAGGGATTGAATCTAGGGCCTTCTGCATTATAGCAAAGCACTTTCCCACTGACATACAGGCCAGACCCCTACATATAATTTTAAAAACAAAATTTAAAAAATGATAGTGTTCAAGCTGAAGCAAATTTATATTTGGCCTGAATTCAAGCAACAGCTATTAATTTATGACTACTTCTTTAAAGGATGCCATCAGCCCACCATCTAAGGCTTCCCATCACTTGGTTTAAACCTAGATAGTTTCAGTCTTATCTGCCAACATTCTCCAATTTGTGGTGCTCTCCATATTCTCACCATGTATGAATCCTTACGTTACCTTAACAAATATTCTAATTCCTGCCCTTATGACTTTGGAATGCATTTTGCCTTGAAATTATCATCCCACTCTACAGCCCAACCTCTGGTTCTCTTACTGCTTCTTTAAAACTCTGCTTTGAATGTCTCTACTTTCATAAAACTTCAGATCAATATAATTTCTCCCACTCTGAACCCCAACTACATTCTTCTGGTACTGAAGTTATTTGTGTATACTTTATAATCATTCTGCTAGAATATGGATTCATAGCTTGGCTGGATTTTTGTGTTTCATTGCACAATGCTCTCATGCCGGGCATGGTAGCACATGCCTGTAATCCCAGGTAGGATGATTACAAGTTCAAAGCCAGTTTCATCAACTTAGCAAGGTTCTAAGCAACTTTGCAAGATCCTGTCTCAAAATAAAAAATAAAAATTGACTGGGGATGTGCGTCAGTGGTTAAGTGCCTCTGGATTTAATACCTGGCACCAAAAAACAATCCTATCATGCCTGGAATGCCTCTCTCGATAGGTGAAGTCACACTCAAATATGAGTTCTTTACCTGAAGGTTTCCTTGACTTTTTTGCCAGTGTTAGTTTTGAACCCAAGATGAAAAGAAGGGGGATCTGCGGATAAGATTTTCATCAAAAGGAAGCTCTGTGAAAGTTGGAACTTGGAGGAGTTTTAAACCAATTAAATAAGCAGATTGCAAAACTACAACAGCATGCATATGAGAGAGAGCCCACAAGTGTTCATTGTATCTTCAAATAAGAAAAATGGAGCTATTTATACACCTCCTAATTCTATCCTCTTTCCTAAAAGAGGGTCAAATTTTTACACATGTATTTTATATGTCCTGTTTCTGTATATTAATACTTTGAATTGTAAACACCCTAAGAGACTGAAGGAAATTGAGGTTCAGGGAGATGAAGTAACTAACTTGATCAAGGTCTTAAAATTGAGAGCTGAGATTTGAGCCCTGGAAGTCTGGTACTAGAACAGCTTAATCACTGGGTTAAACTACCTCATAATAAAGATTAGCCTCACATGATTTT
The DNA here is from genome assembly GCA_004027875.1 of Aplodontia rufa. Lineage (NCBI taxonomy): Eukaryota > Metazoa > Chordata > Mammalia > Rodentia > Aplodontiidae > Aplodontia > Aplodontia rufa. The sequence continues at coordinate 5,460 of PVKS010018376.1, forward strand.
AAAATGAATGATCTATAAGTTCATTAAATAAAGGCCACTTTATTCATACAGGATTTCTTTTTTTAATTTAACATGACTATCTGTGAAGACATTTGGGGTGAGAGCTTAGGCATTAAAAATGTATATTTCATCCTACTATAATATAACTTCCTAACAATCAATTTAGTTAAAAAATTATATGACTAACACTTTATGGCTCTTAATCTAAAGCCTATATAAGACTTACGCAACATAATACTTGAAGTAATCTTAAACTAAAGCCTATATAAGACTTACGCAACATAATACTTGAAGTAATCTTTTGTTAAAAACAAAAAAATCTGGGTTGGAGTGGTGGCTCCACCATTGCAGCACTTGCCTGGCAAGCATGAGGATGCAGGTTTGAACCCCAGTACCATGTGCACAATGAAGTGTTGGAGCAATGAGGGCCACATGAAAAAATAGATGAAGTTGATTCTTTCTCTCTCACTGTCCCTCTCTCTCTCTTTTAAAAAACAATTAATTAAGTTCATAAGGTAATACTTTAAACATGAGGAGAATCAAAGTAACATAGTAAAAACACAAATTTCTGCCCTTCTGGTAAAATGTATAAAATCCCAATTTATAAAAACAGAGAAATAAATGCTGGCTCAAACAAATAAATAAAAGAATAAAAAATCAGAAATACAACAGAATTCATAATTTTGTCCTCTTTATCATTATTCATGAAATTTCTAACCTGTGAGTTAGGACTAATGGGTTGTGAAGTCAATTAGATAGACTACAACCAACATTATCACAAAATAATACAGAATTAAAATATTACAGTGTATCTCATGTAGTAAAGACTTACCTTAGGAAAACAATGTTTCAGTTATATATACATAGACATACATTTGTATGTCATAATTAAGATGTTTATTAATGCAGCTTTTTGAAATTTTTAAAACCATTGCATATTTATCTTTATTCTGACATGAAATAAAATTTTTAATAATACCATATTGACGTTTTGCCATTTCACAAAATTTTGAAAGATTTTCAAAACTGCATTTCAAATTATATACAGTGAACATTTTGGTAAGATTTCTGAATTATAGGGAAGGAGTGGTGGCTCAGCAGTTGTGTACTTGCCTGGCATGTGCAAGGACACGGGTTCCAACTTCAGTACCACATATGCAACAAAGTATTGGAGTAATGAAAGCCACATGAAAAACTAAATAAAGTTGATTCTCTCTCTCTCTCTCTCAATGTCTCTCTCTCTCTTTAAAAAAAAATGCGAATAAAAACAAGATTTCTGAGGTATAGAACAAATACCTAATTGATTGACAAAGACACCAGGATCTAGCAGAGAGGGATATACATTATAAAAGCACAACAAGAATTGACCAACCATACTTAATGTGTTTATGTTTAAAAGGACTTAGTTTATTCAATAAGAGTCTGAATCAATATAGTAAAGCACATGATACTGGACTTATGTACAGTTTCACATACAAAACTATAACTAACTTATCAGTGTAACTTAAATGACAAGTTAAAATTTTCAGGAGTTATTATTTATCCTGTAGAAATTACCTAAATCTAAGCACAAAAGAGTAAGGAAGGAATTGCAAGCCGGAAATTAGTTAAAAAGAAAGAAAGAAAGAAAAGAAAAGAAATAAACAGACCTTGGAACTCTATAGATGAAGAAACTTAAAAAAGTCCTGAGAGGTTCTGTCACTTTCCCAAGGTCATAGAATTAGTCAGTACCAATCCAGTATCCCTTTCCCTCCACAATGACAAGTCACATTTGCATGTTATTTTACAATGTTATTTAAAATGATATCTCTATTTCTGTTACAAATACATATATATATTATATATATGTATGTATTATCCCCTCTTCTAAGAGTCAGTAAAGGATGGTGGCAATGAGCACAGATTCTATAATAACTATGTCCAGATTTTGATCACAGTTCTGTCACTTAATAGTCATGGTATCTGTCAAATTTTAACTTCTCTGGACTTCGGTTTCTTTACTGGGAAAATGAGGCTAGTACCTACATCGTAGGGTTGTTGTGAGAATTAAATGGACTAAGACATGGTAAAGCATGTGCCATACATGAAACAGTGCCATAAACACAGTTTAAAAAAAAAGCAGTAAATATTAGTTGGCAGGAGGAGGAGAAGTATCACCAATCTGAAAATTTGGGCAGAACTGCTTCTTCGTGCCATACAAACCATCCAGCACAATTCATTTAGAACATGTTACTTTGCAAGAAATACTACGCTCAAATGTCCCTTTTCTACCAGGTAACCCAGATGTGATTTTACTGTGAGTAGGGCTTAGAGAAGAAAGTCTCTCACCTGAATCTCAGAAGACAGTAAAAAATAGAAAATCAAAAATAAGAGAAAGGGGCTGAAGTGGTGGCTCGGTGGTTATGGCGCTTGCCTGGCATGCGTGAGTATGCAGGTTTGAACCCCAGAGCCACGTACATATTAAGTGTGGAGCAATGATAACAAGACAAACTAAATAAAATTGATTCTTTCTCTCTCTCTCTCTCTGTCCTTCTCTCTGTAAAAAATAAAAAATAAAAAAAAAAGGCAAGAGAAAAAAATTGCAGGAGTCAAGGAAAACTATGAAGGAATGATGTGAAGGATAACCAGAGATTAGAAGCCAGCAGCCACAATACCAGTAGGGAGAGAATGAAAAAGGAGGACCAAGTGTCCACAGAAAATCTAAGTTAACTGGACAGGGGTGGCAGCCTATCGCTTTCTATTATGTGCAACTTTGGAAGGGCCCAGAAGAGTCCAGTCATATTTAAAGGAGCAGAGGTTGAACTGAGATACCAAGTTCAGGAACAATGTGTTCCTGCTTTCTGTGCAGAGTGCTAATATCTGCAACAAAAGTCTTGAGTCCTCTGATTTCGACTGTGTGTTGTTAAATATTAAATCACCAAAATGTTGTCTTTAGCTCCAGTACTTTTTTCCTACCTATGTCAAAGTGGTGCTTAATTTTCTCCCCAAATTTTCTTGAATATTATGGTAATAATTGCTTGATATAATTACTAACCTTGGTTTGTCTTTAACAAATGCTTATTTTTGTCATTAAAACACTAACAGATAAATTGCACTTGGCACTGTGCCATATGCTACACAATGCCCACCAAATACAAGTGAAAAAAGTCACTGACCTATTTAGTCAATAAGCAGGATTGAAAAGGAGCCTAAATAGAAACATAGATTCCTGTAGAAGCTCTTAAAATAATCCTGACTGAACTAAGACTGTGGCAATGGAGACAGGAAAGGGGTAATGTCAGAAACAATACTCAAGATGCATATTTAACAAAGTATTTGGTCTCACTGGGGAGGGAAGACAGGAAATTGCTAGGTTTTCTTGCTGCTTTCTGATCTAGGTGGCTCTAAGAAGCAATGGAAGTGGGAGAATTAGTCTGGAAAGGAAGATAATTCAGACAGTCCTGGATATGTTAAATTTTAATTTCCTGCAAATTTTTAGGTAGCGGTATTACATGTATTAGGACTTGGTTCTTCAAAGAAACATTTTCAGGCTAGAGATGGAGATTTGGGAGAAATCACATTGTACTTGCCCTGGATGATATCATTAAGGGTGTACATGTAAGTGAAAATGGACCAAAGACACAAAACAGAAGAACACCAACCTTTATTGGTAGGGAAAAGAGAAAGAACATGAAAAAGACACAATGAACAAATACTTCAAAACCAGCAGAAGCCTATGGAGGAGGAGGTTTAACTTTAAAAAGGGAAGAGATCAGCAGCTTCAAATGTTAAAGACTAAAAATGTCCTTCTGGATGTAACAATTGTCATCATTGGATGATCTTAGCAAGAACAATTTCAATAAATACAAAACACAGATGTGTCTACAACTGACCTTAGACCATAAATGCCCTACAAGAGTACAGAGAAAGAACCTGTGTCCTTGAATGACCACATTTAGTTGCAGTTGACCTGGAACATTTGCTTGTACAGTAAGCAACAAATAATGGTTTATCTACTGTTTTTAAAAATTTTTTATTTTATTGGTACATTGTGATTATTTGTAACAGTGGGATTCATTATACCATATTCATACATGCACAAATTTTGATCAATCTCATTCCCCAACATCTTCCCTTTTCCTGTGCTCCTCCCTCCCCTAACTTGCTTGTTCTAAAACAGATCTCTTCTTTAAAACATGAAATCTTTAGTAGGTCTCTTTGTTACAAGAGCCCAGCCCTTCCCTAATTTACCAAACCAGCGAATAAATACACTATAATTGTCAAATAAATTCCTTTTTGAGAACCCTTTGGTTCCTTTCCCATTTTTCCATTAAAAATAACACTATACTATGAAGACTTTATATGTAAATCTTTGAGCATCTCTCTAATTATTTCTTTGGTTTCAACTCCTAAGGCAGAATTATTGAGTCACACACAGGCTTTTCATGCAGAATGCAAGATCAAACTGCTTTATTGACATAAAGATGAGGACAAAAACAAACATGTCTTAAGACAGGTGAGGAAGTGGTTATATGCTTAGATGTGTAAGGTCTGAAAAGAGGCTATCAGATTAGAAAGTCTTTGTTTATTCAAACAGCTGAAAATCACAGTAGTCATTATTTCATTAGGTTCTCTATCTTCCTTAACTGTTCCAATTAATCATTCCTAACTCATCTCCAACTAGTCTCATAATCCTAATTCTCTTCTTAAAGTCTCAAATTCATTTTCTTCTCAACACTCATTCTAACTCCCCTAGTGTATTAAGTACTCAAATAAATAAAACCAAACGATTAAAGTTCCTAGTTCCTGACCCTAACCTATCTTTATCAATCTTATTTCCCTCAATTTATCTATAACCTTGATCTTTTGCAAACATTAGTCTTGCTAACTGGATTGTCATTCCCTTTTCCCCTTGACAAACTCATATTTTAGGAGTTTGTACAAATGTAAGACGGTTTGTGAATTCTCCAATACTCTAAATGATTTTCTCATTCATTATTATAAAGATTATCACTTGTTTTATAAATAATTATCATTTATATCATGTAGATACATGTCTTTTCCATATTGAGTCCTCTTGAATTCCTACCACAATGAGTGACACATGGTAAATACTGAAGAAATCTAAGGAACACTGGATGGGAACATGTCAGGAAAGGAGAGAGTAAACAAAGAAACTAACACAAAAGACATTTTCAACCAAAGGTTAATCACTTAAAGGTTAATCACTTAAAACTAAAGGTTAATCACTCAAAATATTTTAGTGAAATCTTTCAATCAGGGGCTGGAACGGTGGGTGGTTCAGCTGTTAAGGCACTTGTTTGCATGTGCAAGTACATGAGTCCAAACCCCAGCGCCACGTATACAATGAAATGTCAGAGCAACAAAAACCAAACAGAAAACTAAATAAAACTGATTCTCTTTCTCTCTCTCTTTCACTATCCCTCTCTCTCTCTCTTAAAAAATCTGTCAATCAATTCAAATATTAGAATCACTGAAACAAAGGCTATACCTCCTAAATTCATTAACTGGCCAAGATATATAAAACATCAAAACCCCCATGCACCCATGCATAATATAAAACACTGGTTTTTAAAAAGTGGGGGTAAATCTATAAATAAGTCATTATAACCCAAGAGGGAAAAAGCCATGGTATGTTAAGTGGATTGGCAGTGAGCACTTAAACCATTAATAAAAATATTCAGATTATTCTTTTGACCATAGATATCATTAGAGTTTCCCTGTCCTGCTACCCACCCAAATCTTTTTTTTTTTTTAAGAGAGGAGAGAGAGAGAGAGAGAGAGAATCAATTTTTTTTAAGAGAGAAACAATTTTATTTAGTTTTCCACATGGCCTTCGTTGCTCCAACACTTAGTTGTATATGTGCTGTTGGGGTTTGAACCCAGGTCCTCGTGCTTGCCAAGCAAGCATCGAAACCGCTGAGCCACGGCTCCAGCCCAAGAGAATCAATTTTTATTGAGTTTTTCACATGGCATTTGTTGCTCTGACACTTAGTTGTGTACGTGGGTGCTAGGGTTTGAACCCGAGTACTCAGGAATGCCAGGCAAGCGCTGTAACCACCAAGCCACGGCTCTAGCCCCCACCCAAATCTTAAATGTTTCCATTTTTCACGATTTCTAGAACTTTTGCTCTAAAATCAAAAGTATTGCCTATATCCTCAGCTTATTCTCATAAATGCTTCGTTAGCTTCTCAGCTTCACTGTCACTTAGCTGTCTTTTTTTTTTTTTTTTTTGGTACCGGGGATTTTACCCAGGGGTACTTAACCATTGAGTCACATCACCAGCCCTTTTTATTTATTTTTTGATTTTGAGACAGGGTCTTGCTAAGTTACTTAGGGCCTCACTGAGGCTGGCTTTGAACTCCCCATCCTCTGGCCTTAGCCTCCCAAATTGTTGGAATTACAGGCATGCACCTACATGACCTACATTTTCATATTGTTGAAACTATTATCAACCTTGGAGTTAACTCAAATATCACCCCCGAAGAAAAAAAAAAATTCTGTCACCATCCTATGTAATTCTACCACATTATACAGCCCATCCATTTTCTCTTCTTAACATAGCCCAATATTATTTATCCATCTGTGTCTTTTCTAGGTAAAATGTGAGTACTTTAAAACAAAAAAAAACTTATTTTATTCATGACTATATTTCAAATACTTGATAGAAAATTCAGAACGTAATGTTAAATAATTATTCTAAAAGATGAGATTCTCTACTTCATCAAGAAATTATCCACCCTCACACTGGACCACCCTTTATCCAGCTCAATGTCCTCTCCTGTTCTTAAACCTCTGCTTAAATGTCACTGCTTCAGAAAGGTTTCTCCAGCCAACCTATCTAAGTCCCAACTGCACACCATCATTCTCTATCACTTCCCCCTATTTACTTCCCTCATACTTTAAAAGTATCTTGCTTATCTATATATCTATAGATAAGCATCCATCCCCCAAAATATAAAGCTTGACCACATCTTTGGCCTCATTTGTCATTTTCCTTCCCAGTCTTATTTGCCTAGAACAGTGTCTGGTACTTAGTAGCTGCTCAATAAATTTTTGAGTGAACAAATTAATGATTGTAAATATTTTTACAAAACAGAGTATAAATCTGTGATTAACTTGTGATATTAACAAAATGAAAAAATAAAAATAACTTGAAAATGATATTTACCCTGAATCATGAAAGATAGCAATAAAAAGACAGGTAAGAGAAAAAACAACAGGGAAATTCAAATGTTTCATCCTAAATTGGGGAAATGAAAAGAAAATAATTTAATCTTGGTATTGGTAATTAGAAAAACATAATCTCAAATGTTTGGCAAAGTTTAAAGACAATGTTGAGAAGAATTTAAAAATAAAATTAATCCCCTATACATATACACACAAAGAAAGTATTCTGCATAACAGCAATAAAGCATACAAAATGTAAACATCAACAGCTATACTATCAATGAGTCAAATTTTCCCAGGAAAAGTCAAATTTAAAAAACAGTAAGAATCTCAAAAAGGGTGAAAATTCTGTAAGAGAAAAACATGAAAAAGTTAAAGAAGGTACAAATATAGCCAGCAAATGAAAAACAAAAACAAAATAAAAAGAGAAAAGAATTCAAGGAGAAAAAAGAGATATGTGAAGTTTTTTGGGTTGTTTTTTTTTTTTTTTTGGAGTGTGTGTTTTAAATGTACCCTGAAATATGCAGCAAGTCAGAAAAGAGGTAGGACGGGGGGTAAGAAAAAATGGAGTATGACTGGCAGAGGATATTTTTTGACATCTTCAATGACTGATAAGATTGCTATTAAATTGCAATAAATTTCAACTGTTTTGATATTAATAATATCTTCACACTAAAGAAACATTTTGTTTCCTATGATTTCAGTTTTATTGAAGTATAAAATATATGCAAGAGTTCACATACCATAAATTAAACAATTCATTGAATTATCACAGAGATCACATAGTCAGTATACCCATGCAAACACCACTCAAGAAATAGAACATTACTACACATAAAACTCTCCCCATATCACTTCTCAATTGATACCTTTCTTCCTCTTCCACAAAATTAACCATCCTAAGATCTAATCCCTAATTTTGCCTGTTTTTAAATCTTGTACATTCACAAACTCTATGTTCTTTCATGCCCAGGTAATTTTGATCAACACTAAGTTTGTGCAACTTATCTTTTTTGTTGCATGAGGCTGAATTTGTGCATTTTCATTGCTCTAAACTACTGAATTGAATATATAACAGTGTATTTATCCAATTTTCTACTGATGGACATTCATGTTTCCAAGTATTTGATACTTTGAACATAACTATATGAATTCCTACTATAATTGCTGGATACATGTATGCATGTGTGTGCGTGCACACACAGAGATTGATTAAATAACTGACAGTTTTCAAAAGTAACTTCCCAATTTATACTCCAACCTGCAGCAAAAGAGTTTCATTGCTCTTCATTTTTTAATCTCTTGTTTTCAGTGTAGGGAAATTTGCATGCTGAGCTTGCACTCTACTATTAAGCTATAAGCCCAGCCCCATCCTTCATATTTTGCTGACACTGAAGTACAGTTCATTTTTTATCTTTAGTCATTCTGCCAAGGGATGTAATGTTATTTCACGTTGGCTTTAATTAGCATTTCCCTGTTGAATAACAAACTTTTTACATATTTATGGGCCATTTGAGTATCTACTTTTGTGAAATGATTATTCAAGTCTCTTTCCCATTTTTTTCTATTGGGATGTCTGTTTTTTTCAAAAAGATTTATAGGGGGCTGGAGCAGTGACTCAGCAGTTCTGGTGCTTGCCTGGCTTATGCAAGGACACAGGTTCGAACCCAAAAACAACATGGACAACGAAGTGTCAGAGCAACGAAAGCCACATGAAAAACTAAATAAAATTGATTCTTTCACTCTCACTGTCCCTCTCTCTTAAAAAAAAAAACTATCTATAGGAGTTTACATAATACAGATGCAAGTCATTTGCCAAATATATGAATTACAAGTGTCTACTCTGTTTTGTTTTTATCTCTTATATTGGTACATGTGATGACACATGTTCTTAATTTGTCAATGGTCAAAATTTTAAATCCTTTCCTTTATATCACTAAGTTTTCTGTCCTTAAGAAAAACTTTCCTACTACAAGTTAATGAAGATAATCTCTTATCCTCTAGAGGCTTCATTATTTTACTTTTCACATTTAGATCTTCAACAGATTGTGTATGCTGGGAAACAGGAATTAAGTTGTATTATCTTTCCCTTTTGGATATTCAAATGACCAACAACATTATTGAAACCACTATCTTTAATCGATGAAATTTAAAATCCTCAACAAAGATAACAATAATAAATTTTAAAGAATCGAAAAATGTAGTACTAAAACATGTTAGGAACAGTGAGAAAAATGACAAACACAACAGTAATGTAAAACTTGAATTCTCATAAGTACATTATAGCTGAAGCAGGCAAAAAATGGAAGATATCAGGATAATGTATCTAATAATATCAATCAATAAATAAATATATGGCACTGTATACTTGATAGAGGTCTCACGTTGTTTCTCAGTGTTTGTGGAACATTTTAAATACTGATCTTATATGTCTCACAAGACAAATCTTCAGTAAATTCTCAAAAAACATTATACATGCCTAATGCTGATCACATTACAGTCAAGATAGAAATTAACAGTTGAATTTTAAACATATACACATTTCATAATTTTAAAATACCCTCCCCTAAGGAACTTTTAAATCAATGAAGAAACCACAGCTACTAAATTTTATTGGAAACTCAGAAAAAAAACTCAGAAAACAACACACAATATATATCAAATCATATGGCATTTAGTCAATGCTGTAATTTGAAGCAAATTTAGACTAATAGAGCTTTCACAAAAAAGAAAAATAAATTGGAACATTAAATTGTCAGGAAGAAAAATATGGAAGACATAAATAAGTAAATTTTTTTCAATTACAGAACAAAATAAATTCCAGTGCTTCAAAAAAAACACATATGTCCAACAGGATTAAACCTCTAAAAAGAGAAATCACAAAACATAAAACTGGTGATAAGAAAGGGCATTGTATCGCGTAAGGAGGAGATCAAATATTGCAAGAAAATTCTATGTACCAATTTTTGCTAATACTTTTTAAAACCAAATTAAATTGAAAGTTCTTAAAAGAGAATGGACATGGTTAGCTGTGTCAGGTGTCACACAAAGGCATTTTATTCACTCCTCATAAGAGCTCTACATGCACAGGCTAATAAAAGGAGCTTTTAGGATTCACATTCAGATTTTTTCTCTCTAAAGTTCCTGATCCTTCCCTAATAACACTAAAGGAGCACAACTCAACTGAGGAGAAAAAAAAAAGTCAACACAGGCTGAAGCAAAGGTACAGTGGAATCTGAAAGAGATGGCACAGACTTCAACAATTAACACATTTTGGAAAGCTATCACTAGAGGGCGGCATTGCAAAGACTATGCATAACTTTCAAGTCCCTGTGAGAATTAGAGTAAAATTATAAAGCACTCAACCACTCAAGCTCAGTTTTAATACTAAAAGAAAATGTTTTCATGTGGTTGAGTAACTTTTAGAATGCTTAAAATATGATTCTTTTTCTGAAAGAAGAAACAGGATAATATATTTGAATGTACAGATTTTTTTATTTTAACCTGAAGAGTATAAAAATATTTCCTTGGAATTTCACAAAACAGGCAACTGTAGAACAGTGACAAGATGTGAAAAAGCCTATAAATGTAAAAAAAAACATTTTCTAAACTAGCTTTGGTATAGTGACTTTACATTTTGAAAATAATCACATCTACCTTTAAATTTTCTTATGGCTTTTGTCAACATACTTCTATTAATAAAATTAATTTATTCCACATAGAATTAGTCTCAAGTAGATGGCCTATAAATGAGTATTCAGTCAAGAACTTTAACTCTGAGAGAGCATCTTGAATGAAAAGGAAAGAGAATTCTTCTGAAAGAAAATCATTGCCTGCACTTTTTCATCTCCCAGTACTTCACAAACCAGTTTTGTGGCCACATGGAAACTGCTCCAGATGAATTTACTCGTACTAAATGTGAAGGACACTTTGTACTTTTTGTGTTTCTGCACTTCTCTATGGCATCTGACACAATTAAATATTATTTTTTACTGAAACACCAATTTCTTGCCTCCAACATACCCAAACAACCATGGTCTCTTTTGCCATGAAAAGTACTGTTTTGGGGCCTCTCACCAGCCACTGTTGAAGTTTAGAATTCCTTGGGAGGCAATCTTTAGTCCTCTTTTCTCGAGACAGGGAGAAGTTACACAGTCAAGAGTAGTAAGAACGTTTGAGTCAATCAAGGGAAAACAGGTTCTTTTCCTTTAAGATCAATTTTACATCCCCCCAGTGCTAGTGAGAAGGGTTTGCCAAGGTGGGTCCAGATGGAGGCACTTCCTTCTGCTAAGCCAGGTGCCACATTCTTTCTATTGATGCTTGAGGCACAAACCCAAGGCAAGACCTAACCAGAATTTCCCACGCCCACGTTCTGGGTTTGGGGGACAATTGAAGGGAGAACATCTTATAACAAGGGCAAACCTAATTGCCCCTTTGGATCTGTCCCCTTCTCCCAACTAGGGGAAGTCTGTTCTTTTCCCTATGCTTTACTTTCTATAAAATAAACTTGCCTCAGTGTCCCTGCGGTTGGGACATGAATCCAATATCCACAAAACCAGCATCATTCTCACCAGTCTTTCACTTAAAAAAAAATGAAATAAAATGCAAAAACCATCACTTCATTTTACAGAGGGCTTTCCATATTTCATTCCCCAACAACTTCCCACAACTTCAGTTATCTCTGTAACAGTGGTCCACTTTATGCTTTGAATATGGCCCTTGCTGCTCTTTCTTAGAGACTTATTTTTAAAAGACGTTCCTTTCCCTTCCTCTCCCTTCCTCCTTGCTAATCTTTTCCCCTCCCTAACCTCAAAGAAAAGGGGATTACCTTTGTTCTCCAACAAAGGCAGAGTTCTCTCTCCTTGAGTACACACCACAGGAACCAAGTAATTCAGATTTTGAGGAGGGTACTAGAAGACCTCAGAAGTGACTTACTACCATATTAACAAGTGAATGACAACTGTGGACAGAGAAAACTGGAATACATTCTTTAACCCCCACCCATTTCCCCAGTTGGGCAAAAACACAGCCTCTGGGACAGGAGTCTCCTGTGTTTCTCCTTTGCTATCAAAGCAATAAGCCTTCTTCCTTTTTCTCAAAACCTTGTCCTCTAATGGATTGTCATTAGGGACAAGGACCAAGTGTTTGGTAACCAATTTGGCACCCAGGTGGGACCCAAGAACAGCCCCCACTTAAGCTTTCTTGGGCAGACCTGGCACTCCAAGCAATCCCACTTCCATGCAGAGGATGTAAGGCAAACTTGTTGAGAGCCAACTGCTAGAGAGTTTGCCTCAGGTTGAACCAAAGAAGCTATTCCTATCAGTAATGTGAGGACTGAGGAATTGTCCCAACAGCTGCAGAAGCCCCTTTTGCCTCCAGGAACTCCCACCTCTCCCTGAACTATATGGATTTGCTCCATCTTGATCTACTTTGAGAAAAAGGAAACAGTGCAGTAAGTTGTGATGCCCTTGACCATCTGGTAAGTCCCCTGGTGTGCACACTGAGACCCTTGATTCCACACACCTGGACCCTCTTTGTGGGATAATCTGTGGCACCACTGGTGTAGGAGTCTTGATTAAGCAGGTTTGAGAACACAGGGATATTTACATTTGTCTGGTCTGTTTGTTGGCCTTGGATTTGGGAATTCCCTCTGGCTGTGTGAGTTTTTGTATCTGTTACTGCCCCTTTTAAGACATGAGCCATGCTCCCTTAATCTTAAGATCTGGCTGAATGTGCTACCTACCTATAGGTACAAGCCTGTCTCAGACAAAGATGTTTTACTCTGACACAATCTGGTCTTTGAATGGTTTTTCTGGATTATTATACAATCTTGGAGTTGTTCTGTCAGAGTTAGAAGCATATGGAAGTGATTCTGTATGTACAGCCATTTATGCAGTTGCAGATAAAGAGTCTGAACACTCAGAAACTAAGTTGGGGATGCAAAAAGGCATTGCCTCTGGTATGTGAGGACAGCAGAAAACCAGAAGAAAGGGTTTAAGAAATATATATTTAAAAATCCTTTTAACCCTGTGCTGACAGTCCCAGCACTGCTTCTCAGCTTGGCCCCAAGAAGCCGCAGATCATCTCACCATGGGTCAGGGACACCAGCCCTGGGGTGGAGCGGGTGGAGGGCAGAATCCCAGGAAAGCTACCTGGGCTGTAGAAATTTGGGCAAAGAACCTGTCCTCTGCCCTGCCTTCCAGCCCCTTTTGCCCATGGGTTGGGAGAGGAGGTTAGAGGTTGTTATACACAAAGGATATGGCAGTAAATTCCAGCACTGCTAGCTATTTTATGAACTGAGAATGGGAATAGTCTCCCCTTTTTAAGATCTGAGATGACACCCCATTTGGCCAGGGGATATCTGTCACTAGAGCAATAGAGCGCTTCTTGCTATAACAGTAATCCTAACAAACATGCATGGGGAGACTGGCAGGATACAATTTGTTGGTTAAGATGGCGCCTGAGGTGCTTCTCTTCCAGGAGATTTTGGTGGCCCCCACTCCATGATACTCTCCCCATGGTGACTCCCACGACCACTGAAGGACTGACCTGCCACCTTTTCAAAATCGAAAAATTAGTTCCAACCAATAAAGCTAAGATACATCAGCCTTAGGTAAAACTCCTCCCCCTGCTGGCAGCTTAAAAAACGCCTCTTCTCTTCGCTCTTGCTTTTCTGCTGCCTCTTCAATAAAGATCTCCAACGGACTCGTGGTTGTCAGCTCGTTGAGTCTTAAATCTTATTTTGGGGTTTAAGAGTCACCTTATTGTTTTCACAATGCACCCAAAAAAGAAAACACAAAAACTACAGTCAACCTGTTTTGTTGACAGCCTCTGCAGAGAAATCTCAGGAAGGAAGAAAGGAAGGAAGGAAGGAAGGAAGGAAGGCAGGCAGGAAGCCAAGAAGGAAGGAAAGAAGGAAATAAATGGCCTCCTCCGTTGAATATCAATATGCCTAGTATAAAAAAGGCCCCAAAAGGAGTCTCTGGGTATAACTGACAGTGAGGAACTCATTTAAGTTTGATGTCATTGTTAGAATAAGGGACACAAGTCAAGCTCAAAAACCCCTTGAATGCCACTAGAGAAAAAAGATTATGACACAGATTTTGTATATGCCAGATTATCCACTTTCTCCTGAAATTTGTTGTGTAATTCATAAGTATTGTTTCAGAATATGAATGTAATAAAATGTCTGAATCTAGTTAAAAGAAAGTTATAGGTATGGAAATATGTTTTAGTACAGAAAATCAGAAAGAAAAAGAAATGTTTCTGGATGAGAAAGTATTTTGTATGATCAAGAACTATTCTTGTGGGCTGCAGCAGTGGCTCGGCGATTACCATGTTTGCCCAGCATGTGCGAGTACACAGGTTCGAACCCCAGCACCCACGTACACAACTAAGTGCAGAGCAACAAAAGCCATGTGAAGATTTCAATAGAAACTGATTGTCTCTCTCACTGTCCTTCTTTCTTTAAAAAAAAAAAAATCTGATTTCAAGTCCTTTTTTGAAAAACAAAGAACTATTCTTGTACTAAAGTCCAGGATGGAAGAGTGGACAAAACTAACAATTTAAACAAGCTGTAGAATGTCTAAGTAAGTTGCAAAAGGCTTGTGGGATATAAATCTCAAAAACTTCCTGTATGTGATTAATAAGTTAGCTATAATCAGCAGAGTCAGGAAAAGTTATTCAAGAGGTTTTTGTTTGGGGGGATTTTTTGTTGTTGCTGTTGTTGTTTTTGGTCTGTTTGTTTGTTTTCCCTAAACATAATATGCTAATTATGTTTAGAAACAAGAAGGGTCAATCCCCAGCACAGAAAAATAAAGGACTCCTTAAAACATTGATCTGTTCTTATCTATCAAGATAATTTTTGGGTCGGTTAGGTTTTATTACTTACGGAAACTAAGTATTAAAGGGGTTAGAGTTTGCAGCTGTTTTAAAGTCTTTTTTAAATGATTATTTTGTAACAGATTAGAAGGAAAAACTCTTATTTTCAGTTTAAAGCAACACCGTTGACACTCTATAAGTATATATGACTAAATGTATTTATACATCTGAGAATTGTTTGTGCAGGCCTTGTCTGAATGTTATGTAAACATTTGTAAAATGGAAGTTTATGTAGGTTTGCTGGCCAGATAACCAATAAATGATATCTTTCATATACTGTAACTGACAAAGAAGGGTTACACACACTGCCATTTGAAGAACCTGCCTTATATCGGCTTGCTTTGATTAAGTCTATTTTTTTAATTAGATGAATATGGAGTTACAATTGAGGGGAAATCATTATCAGACAATCAAGAACAAACATATGTTTACATAGCAAGCCAAGGCTGATGCCATGTCATGGATGCCTCCTTTGGATTCCCCATGATTCTATGTATGATTCCCCCAGAAGAACCCCAGTGTTAAATGGACATCTCATGGAGGTCAGAGATCTCCTTCTGAGATGATTCCCCCATCTCCTAGATATCCTTCCTAATCCCTCCCCCCACTCTGCCCTTCTCCCTATGCCTCCAGGTATCCTAGGCAATGATCCCCCTGTTTGTGTAAAAATTCATACATTTTGAGGTTATTATTAGCTTAGCCATCTATCATACTGTTTCCAGATATATTCTAGCTTCCACAAATGAGAGAAAACATTCCGCCCTTGAGTCTCTGAGATTGGGATACCTCACTTAGCATAATTTTTTCCATCTCTATCCATTTGGCTGCAAAAGCCATAATATCATTTTCTCTAATGGCCAAGTATATGTACCAAAGTTTTGAATCCACTCGTCCAGTGAGGGGCATCTGGGTTGGTTCCATAGTCTAGCTATAATAAATTGAGCTGCTATAAACATTGATGAAGCTGTATCTCTATAGTATGCTGATTCTAACTCTTTTGGGAAAATACCCAGGAGTGGGATAGCTGGGTCATAAGGTGGTTCCAGCCCTAATTTTTTGAGGAGCCTCCACACTGCTTTCCAGAGTGGCTGAACCAATTTGCAGTCCCACCAGCAATGTGACAGTGTTCCTCTTTTCCCACGTCCCCCCAGCATCTGTCGTTGTTCAAATTCTTCATTTTTGCCCCTCTAACAGGAGTGAGGTGAAATCTCATTGAAGTTTTGATTTGCATTTCTCTGATTAAGTCTATTTCTGATCATTAACACTATTTCCTAAAAGTATAAAAGATTTAAGAATATCCTTTGATTTTTGATAGTACTGCTAAACTCTGCAAACCTGTAATTATATATGGATTCTGAGTTTTACCATGAAAGTTAATGTAAGGACATCTATGTAACTGTGATGCTAATCATTACTGGCTTCTTTGTATATTAGATGTATTCACGTTCTTTTAGTAGATAAGTCTGTTAAAATGTAGAGCTTAGGAGAACACCTCACCAAGTTGGTGTTCTCTAAACTAAAACTGTATGTAGCAATAGTTTCCATCAGATTTATACAGAAATAGCAAATTAACTGGGGTTTTATTTATGTCATTTAATCTACTGTACCTGGATAAAGGCAACCTGTTATCAATAAGATATACACAGAATTTTGTTATTTTACACAATGATGGGAATTTAAATGTATTTTTGAAGAATAAGGAGAGTTCGATCTGTTTAAATGTTGACATTATGAAACATGGAAGCATTTTGCCACTTTTCCACAAAAGAAAAGTTAAAAACTCTCTTAGCTTTTGTTTGATTCATGTTTCCAAAGTACTGTTGTATTGTTTTATTTGTCAAGAGCCCCGCCTTACCTGTGATAAAGCTCTGGTTACCTTAGTCCATGTAAGGACTGGCTCCAAAATAAACTAGACTCAAGCTCATTTAAAATTATGTTCTAAGGATAAATTTTTGTTGTCAAATTTACTATGATCTCAAAATAAACAGGGGATATAACACCTAAATAAAGGTTTGGGATTATAAAAATCATGTTTTTTGGTTCATAGCTATTATACAAACTGGGTGTTTTTGCTTGTTAATTTCATTTTGTATCTTCCTTATAAACCTTGTAACTGTTGCCTGTTAATGTTTTACAGAAGTACTCCTCTTAATAGAACAACCCAAGGTAATTTGAGATAATAAGTAATCGGCTACAGGACAGATAGGATATAATGCTGACTTCCAGTACTAATGCTGACCCCAATTAAATGAAAAAGGTTTACTATAAAAGTATGTATATTTAAGTTTTAACACATTACTCCCACTTTGAGGCTGGTGAAACTGGCTGCTGAATGTTTAAAACCAAAACTTGAAGACCAAAGGCAAGGAAGTAAGGAAGCCAAGGAAAAGTAGCCAAATTTTGGCACTGGCCTTTGGAGTCAGCCAGGACCCAGAGAACTATGGCACCCCTCTGCCTTGCATCTCTGTGTCACCCCAACTCCTGAAAATGGGGTTCATGAGTTCCCTTAAGAACAGGAAAGCCAACCAGTGCACATGCTGCAAAGTGCAGGGTCAATGGAAAGGGAAATGTCCCTGATACTTCCATCAATGCAGCGCTCTTGATATGTCAGCAAGATCCGGACAGATCCTGGCAGATGGCATGACTAGAAGGCTAAAGGAATCAAGGGTCTTCTCACATTCCCAAGAGTTATCTCTAAAGAATCTTGACTGACTTGAGCAGTAGATAGGAAAATCAATTTTGACTTACTTGGTCTTAAATACCTGGCAGGAGAGTATAACCAAACCATAGTCCTACATGGTCATAGACAATGGCTTTTTCAGTATAACTTGAGATACACATCTGTGTCAGCCCTACAGAAAGTAAGTAAAACTAAAGGCTATAGGGTTCTTGTGTGGGAGTGTCTAATAATAAGGATCAGAAAGAACACTAGTCACAGGTTTGTCCTAAGTCAATTTGAGCCTAACCTTCTACGTAGATATACTTAATGTGTTTTTCACTGGTATGATTATGAATTACTGTTTTCATGGTTTCAGAGACTGAAATACTAATTGCTTTTGTGCTGTTTACAAAAAAGTAATGCTTTGCCATCTTGTTTATTGTCATCCTAACATGATCCCTGCCCTATGTGTGCCTCGTCCATTCACCTGCCACCTACCACCATGGACCTCTGGACTGCCGTGATGCTCAATACCATTAACTGCTCATGCCTCACCTGAGAGAGAACAAGGAATTCAGGCCACTTTGCCCTCTCTCAGCAGGAAGAAGCTTGAAAATGTTATCGCTCATCTTCCATAGAAATAGAATACAGAAATTGACAGTGGGGAAATGTAACAGTGATCCACTTTATGCTTTGAATATGGCCCAACTGCTCTGCCATGGTAATTTCCTTTTTTAGAAAAAAATCAATTTTTATTGAGTTTTTCACACGGTTTTCATTGCTCTGATACTTAGTTGTGTAAGTAGGTGCTGGGGTTTGAACCCGGATACTTGCGTATGCCGGGCAAGCACCTTAACCGCTGAGCCACCGCTCCAGCCCTGGTGACTTACTTTTAAAACATGTTTCTTTCTCTTCCTCTCTCCCTCCTCCTCATTAATCTCTCCCTCTTCCTAATTTCAGGGGAAACACAATTACCTTTGTTCTCCATCCCAGGCAGAGTTCTCTCTCCTTGAGCACACATCCACCACAGGAACCAAGTAATTCAGATTTGGGGAGGGTACTTAGAAGACCTCAGAAATGACTTACTACCAAATTAACAAGTGAATGACAACTCTGGACAGAGAACCTGTGTGGAAAGTATCCTTTGAAAACCATGTTCCCCTGCGAGTATACAGAGTATGCGGTTTCAAACCCCAGCACCACATACACTATTAATAAAGTCTTGGAGTAATGAAAGCCATGTGAAAAACTAGGTAAAACCGATTCTTTCTCTCTCTCTCTCTCTCTGCCCCTCTCTCTTTAAAACAAAACAAAACCAAAACAAAACCTATTCCCCCAGTTGGAGAGGATCACGGCCTCTGGGACAGGAGTCTCCTGTGTTTCTCCTTTGCTAGCCAAGCAATAAACCTTCTTCCTTCTTCTCAAAATTGTGTCCTCTATTGCACTGGCATTGGGAACAAGGACTAAGCTTTCACTAACATCTCTAGTTGGGTATTTCACAAATATTTTAAATCCAACATATACAAACCTGTTTAATTTTCATCAAGTGTGTAATCACTCCTATATATCCTTGCTAGTGATAAGACAAAAATGCAACTTCCCAAGTCATCTTTTCTTTCTGTCTCTAATGTAACTGCCTCAGATTTGACCAGTTTCCAACATTAAGGTCATTGTACTTGATAGCACAATGGCATTTAATATTTTGAATGTGCAGTGAAGGAAATGCATGGTACATTCCTGTCACCAAAGAACAAGCCTTCTTCTTAAAGTACTGCTACTTCCCACATTCATCTTACTTGCTTGCCCTATCACTTAAGGAATTTGAGTTTGAGCATTAACTTAGACCACTACTTTGAACTGTACTTGGGCTTCATGTCTCAAGTTTTCTCCCTCCAATCCATTCTCCATACTAATACCAAAATGTTCTCTTTAAAATATTTTATGGTTTGGATGAAAGATATCCCACCAAAAGCTCATGTGAGACAATCCAGGGAGCCTGAGGTGATTTGTTTGGGTTATGAGAGCCTTAACTCAATGAGTTAATCCTCTGATAAGGAGCTGGTAGGGTATGGCTGGAGGAGGGGAGATCGTTGGGGTTGTGTGTTTGGGGTATATATTTTGTATTTGGTGTGGAGTTTCTCTCTCTGCTCTCTGGAACCATGCCTTCCACCATGATGTTCAGCCTCACCTCAAGCCCCGAGGAATGGAGCCTTCCTTCTATGAGACCTCTGAAACCATGAGCCCCCAACTAAACTTTTTCTCCTAAAACTGTTCTTGTTGCGTCTTTTAGTCACTTTTTTTAGCAAAAAAGTTGACTGAAACAAAAGAACCCCTTCAAATGACCCTCTACTTATCTATAAGATAAGGGGCTACACAGGGCCAAGACTTCTTATGATCAACAGTCCCCTGCTTATTTCTGCAGCCTCCTCTTTCATGATTCAGCCTTCTTAGAGCTGCTGCAATAGCAAAGGGTCTCCAACTCACACTCAGCAGACAAATCCCATGATGAATGTTAGGGATACATCTGTCCTCTCACTTACCCAACTGCCTCTTTATGGAATTCCTCTTTATCATTCTACATCCTGTTAAACTGTCACCTACCTACTCTATGAGTTTCCCTAGTATTCTTCAGGGATCATTCCAAACCTGGTAGCTATCACCATTGCACGGATCGCACTCAGTTGCAAATATCCTTTAGGAAAGAGGTCCTATTTCACCCCTTCTAGTATGCTGAACATTAGCAGATAACTTGGCAAAGAACAGGCTCTCAGTAAATTTGAAATATCTAATGAGTACCCAATATTTATAACTACTTACCAGATGTGGCAATTTAGAGCCATTTGGTACTGCCTAGCAGACAACTTTTTCTTATTAGTCCCTACCCCCACTGCAGGAACAAAGAGATCAACTTTCCTCTCTCTAATACAATGAATATCTGCTACTTATCCAAGTCCCAAACTTTACAAGCATACCAAAATACACCTCCCTCAACACTTCCCCTTCACAAACAATAAATAAAAGTTGTTTATTCTACTTGCTAAATATCTCTTGCCTCCAATTTCTGTTCCTCCTCTCACAAAGTTCAGTTCTTTTTCTTCCTCAGACTAAATGGGTCATTACATCTTCTCCTCTACCTCTGCAAAAGCAGGATTTTCTTAAATTGAAAATTTGATCTTATCACTCCTCTAAACCCCACAAAATAAACACAAAAATCCTCAGAATAGTCTATAATCTTGTTCAAAACACAGGGAAGGGATCAACAGCAGCATCACAGCGGCACTGCCTAACAAAAGTAAGATCCCATTTCACTCTATTTTAGAAGCAATTCATATGCAATTCACATGAGTTTGCATATCATGAAAGGGCACTGGTCTGAGACCCTTTATTGGGTGGTTGACCCCTGATTCCCTCTACAGTTGCTTCACCTACCACTTTCCCTGGGAGAACTTTAGTATGTAAGTCTTGCACCTCACTTTTCTATTTCCTGGTGCACCACCATCCACTCCCCCAAATTTTTTCAGTTCTATTATATTATCAGTTTTTCTATAATGTACAACCTACCATACCACTTTCTCCTTTCTGCTTATAGTTTCATACAGGACTATATTTTGCTTCATAATTTAAAGAATCTTAGACACCAGAATTTTTATCTCATTTAACTTTGTGTCTCAAGTACCTGGGACAAAGCTAGGAGGGCTTTAAAAATGTCAGATCAATTAAATTGTAAATGAAAGCCAACAGTCCTGATAGAATACACTGCTGTTTTTTATTTACATGCAGGTCAGTTTCTGCATAGAAGCAATAAACACTTTTTTTTTTGCCTTTACTTTAATAATAAACAGAAGTAAGTAAATAAGAAAGTTAAACCTCAGAGACCCAATATCAAGGAATCCCTGTTTTATTTGAAGAAAGATGAGTAATTCAACTAAAAAGCATCACCAAATGGCATATTCACCATGAGCAATTTCAGAGGAAAAAAAAAATTTCTATCATTTGACAAGACTCTCTTACAAAAGTTTAAAGATAGGAAGATCTCTGCCTTCGATAATAATTTTGAATGTCTGATAAAGTGTGTAACTGTGGAGGTGGGGATAAGAGTAAGAAGTTAAAATCTTTGGAAGGATAAGTAACTTTCATAGAGTAAGATCTGAACAATGATCAAGTAGTAATTTTAAAAACAAAACTATCTCTGGGTGAGAAATGAGTAGTGGTGATGATGATGGTGGCGGTTGAAGCAGTAATACTGAAAAATAAATTCATTCAGAGAAAAAGTCAATTATGAATTCTTGAATTGCAAAATGATAAAAAAAGGAAGAGCATATAAGTGTTTAATAGGTTACTGTTGAAAAATGGGTTTGTAAATTAATAGTTTTATTTAATTCTTTATCCTAATTTTAAGATGTACCTGCATAGAACTTATCTTAAAATTTATGAAATACTTTCTGCTTATTTTAAGAATTTTATTGATATATAATTTACATACCATTCTGTTTGCTTATTTAATAAAGGGCAAAGTGAATCTTAAATAAATCATGATAATATAAATTAGTGCCACATATAAAATGAAAACATTTAGAACCATAATTAATAAATGATTTTCAAGTATTTCAATGATCATCTTAATTTAAATGGTGTCTATTACTCAGCCTAGAAAAAGGACCAGTAATTGAATGTGATATTTAACTGGCAATTTGGCAAACAGATACCAATTTCAACTGGCTGTTAAAGAAAAGTTAAAGAAGTTCTTGTTTGGTTCCAGTTATTCACCTTTCTACATCTCTTCAGTTATCAATGGCTCATAAAACCAAGTCATTTCACAGATAGAAGTATCTACCACTTTTGTATTGGCTACAAGAAGAGAACCAAAATGGAAGTTTATTGAGGAGACAAAGTAAAAAACCAAAAACTTCACTTACAAATGATTTGAAAAGAAAAAGAATTGAAGATATGCAATGTAGAATGTTTTTACTCTTAAGTATGGAAATGGAAACAAGAAGACTGAGAACAGAGACACTAAAACAACTACCTCCCAGAACTATTGCAGCATACATATTTAAACATTGCAATTTTTATTTAAAATTGATCAACTAATTCATCATTTATTAAGCACTTACCTACTAATTGCCAAGCACTGTGCACTGAAAGGCCAATAAAACACACTGCTTATAAAACTTCAGGAATACGAGTAGAGAATGATTTTTCAATATATATCTTGCACTTTGCCAATCTCTGAAGACCTACAAGAAGTACTGATGCCTACAAATTACTAGATAAATGTTAAGCACAGGGTATACAATGAAAAATAAGGCAATTCATAGACAACCCCAAATAAGCTTTCAATGTGTTGGAGAAGGCAAAAAGTAAGCTGCTAATTAAAATAAATATAAGAAGTGTTTTAGATAATCCTATATAAAGAAGAAAAGTGGAGAAAAGGGAAGTTGGAGAGATAACTATACCACCAGCTAAAACTATATGCCAGGCAAAGTTTCAAGCACTTTCATATATGTAAAAACCACATAATGCTCCTATACAGCAAAGGGATTATGCTCATGCTCCTTTTGCAAACTCCTGAGCAATCTGAAGAACTTTGAATTCAGAGGTCATACTGGTAAGGGAGAAAGCAAGGAACAAGGAACTGAACCAAGCGTATGCACTTCTAAAGATCAAGCAGGGTTATTAATAGGCCCTTTGTATGAGTTGGTCCTTTATCAAAGGATTTTAATGGGAAGGAAGGCAAAGGGTGATTTGATCAAATCTGCCTTTAGAAAGATCCCTTTAAGGAATATAAAGTGGTGGGGGAGGACAGGATATCATAAAGATAAAGGGAAGATTAGTGGAGTACAAGTAGAACCAGAGGGAAATAAAAAGGGAAAGGGGAAGAAATATGGAATGAACTTAAAAAAAACCCTGTGTGTGTACACCAAAGGGAATTTCACCTCTAAGTATATGTAGAAAATACCAATAAAAAATAAATAGATAGGGCTGGAGCAGTGGCTCAACGATTTCAGCACTAGCCTCGAATGTGCAGGGACATCAGGGACATGAGTTCAGACCCCAGCACAATGTACACAACGAAGTGTCAGAGCAACAAAAGCCAAATGAAAAAAACGAAATAAAAATTGATTTTTTCTTTTTCTCACTGTCCCTCTCTCTCTCCTAAAAAATAAAATAAATGAATGAATAGAGCTGGAGAGGTAGCTCAGCACTTGCCTGTCATGTATGAGATTCTGAGTTCAATCCCCAGCACTGCAAACACAAACAAATGAAAGAAAATAGAAAACCAAATGAAAAAAATTCATTCTTTAAAAAAAAAATGAAAAAAGGAGTGAAAGGAAGATCAGTAGAGGAGGAAGAATATGAAGAGGGTGGAAGAAAGGAAAAAGGGGTAATGGGGATTGATATCAAATTCCTTACATGTATGATTTTGTCAAAATGAACCCCAATACTATGTATAATTATAATGTTCAAATAAGAAAAAATAAAGTGAAAGATCCCTTTAAGAAGGGTATGGATTGGATGAAGCAAGACTTTAGGGGTGACACTATAATAATCCAAAAAAGAAATGTTTAGGGTGAAAGTGATAAAGACAGGGACATAAAAATCAAGGCATTATAAAGAAACAATTTAGGGCCTATTGGATGACTGTTATCGGAGAGTAGTAAATGACTTAAAACAACTTTATAAATGAAGAGGTTATTACCCAAAATAAGGATAAAGGATGATCAAGTATGAAAAGAAGATATTAAGCTCTTTTAGACCAAACTGAGTTAGAAATAAAAAACCAATAACTGAAATATCTTATGTTTATACACTGAGGTCTCAACCATGGAATAATATTGGATTTTTTTTTTTAAAGAGAGAGGGACAGTGAGAGAGAGATAGAGAAAGAGAGAATCAACTTTATTTAGTTTTTCATGTGGCCTCTGTTACTCTTAGACTTTGTTGTGTACGTGGTGCTGGGGTTTGAACTCACGTATTCACGCATACAAGGCAAGTGCCGTAACCGCTGAGCCACCGTTCCAGCCCCTTGTTGGATATTTTTTAAGTTAACTATTCATAAAAGCCTGCTTATTGAATATGGTTTTTATTGTATTTTTTTGCTAAATTATTGTTCACCTTATGTATTTCCACATCTCACTGTATGAAATTACCCCATACACATAATGCTTTTTCCTCAGTAAACCATGATGAATTTTTTTCAAACACAATTCCATGGGCACAATTCAAACTAAAGTTAAGGCTGTTGTATCCAATACAACAGCCAATTGATTCCTATCATTCTATTATTACTTTGCTTTAAATTATTATATTTTAAATCCTATGACTCTATGTATGAACTCAAACCCAAAATAGCCAAAAACATTTTCTACTATAATAATTTTCCTTATGTAGCAGTAACCAGGACTCCAGGGCTTAAAAGAAAAAATTATAATATTCTGATTGACCAAACAATGTCCAACCTCACAAACATCTCAACTTTAGCCTGGTGTCCCAAAAAGTAAAGCTGTTCCATTTTGTTGGCAAATGAAATATTACATTTTAAAATCAAATATCTATTATTCAGGAATCATGTAATCATAATTTCCAGGACATTGTGTACTCTAGTGTAGTATTCAAATGGCATTCATCTTTTTCTGCTCTTTACTGTTGGATGTTCCTCTTTTGCCTGTCCTTTCTAAAAAAAAGAATGAGCAGAGAAGAAGTGGAAAGAAAGTTTACCAGTAAATTCAATAAAATTTTCTTGGGCGATTTAGTTTCTGGGACACAAAAATATTGAGGCAAAGGAGAGAAAACAGGTAAATCGAAACTACTTCCTATAATAAGAATTTTTATTGCATTTCAAATGTCCACACTAATTCTTTTATACATCATAAGGAAGACAGCCTTCTATCTTGGTGTTCCCAGGGATCACAATAAATGCTGAGCCTTCCTTCATGAATTTCACAGGAATAGCAAAGAATGCATATATCACTGAACACTAGAAATGTTTTTATTTTTATTTTCAGTAATAAATTATTCCATAAAGTTATATGTATTTTTCACAATTCTTAAACTTTCTTGAAAATTATAAAAACATAATACTTTCAGTGAAACCAATATAATACTACAAAATACAAAAAGAAAAAAAATGACTCCTGTTCCTGTTTTACTCTCCATCCCAGATATCAAAATAAACAGGCCTGTCATTAAGCTCAGATACACATTTTACAGAAATACAAATTTTTTTAAAACAGGAAACTTTATAACTATAAATTGCTGGCTTCACTTATTAAAATATTACAGACATTCCTCAATATCAACAGGAAAAAAAGAGAAAACTGTTTTTAGACTTCTATAATACTCCATGACAACTCTTCTTATCTCTCTTGATGTACATTAAGTTAGTCCTCATTTTTTGACACCACAATGTGTTTACACAATTGAAGCAAAGTCACTCCTCTACATATGAACACACTCAATAAACAATAGCACTCAGAAGAAACCCCAATGTGTGAGATAAACTCTCAATCAAGAAATCCTCTTTAGAGAAAGAACATATTCTCGACTATAGAGATGCTTTCAAAATGAATCACAACCGGGTCTAAAAGTCCTTCAACTACAGGAAAACTTAAAAATGAGAAATAAGGTTCAGAATTCATATTACATTACTGGCCTGGAGAATTGAAATAATTATAAATTCAAAAACACAAAGTTTTCCTCTTTTCTTCCAAAGAAAAGAAAATCTGCCCAACAGAGTAGGATCACATACTAAAAAATTAAAAATAAATAAAAATTAAATTTTAAAAAAATGCCTACACAAATCAATTCATAAGATGCTTTCTATATAAGACCCAAAAATTCTTAATTTACAAAAATTTAGATTAGTTTATCATTTAGGATCTGGGTTTATCTGAAGATTTAGAAGAAAACTGATATAAAATCAATATGTGACATTACAACATATTTACTATTTTAAAATTTTTATTTTGACATACAGGAATATCAGATCTATTAAAAATCACAAGGAAAACAAAATTATATGGTCACATACCATAAATACCACAATCATTTAAGTGTGAAAACTAAAATATCAGATTTATCAAGCTGTCTTTGGATATCAAACTGGAGATTTTACCACAATATCAATACAAACCACCATACTTCATTTAGAAAAATTAGTATTTATTGACAAAGCCCACAATTTATGGTTTATGAGCACCATAAATTATTAAAATGCAGAGGGGTACACTATAAAGCTCTAGTATTTTAATACATAGACTGTACTTTTTAGGTTTTGGCAGACACTAAACTTTAATTCATCTTGGAAGCAATGCTGAAATAGAAGAGTGCCATCATTCACAGAGGACAAAGAGGTGGTTCTGAATGTTCATAGCTGATGATAACTGTACACAGCAGAGATAAAAAATCCTGGGTTGAAGCACCAACTGCTTTTCCATATTAGAAGACCAGCATTGTTTCATCAAGACCCACAAAATTCAGTCATTCTTTACTCCCTTCTCAGTTCTCTATGTTCACTCTAGGAAGCTCTCTCGGTGTTACACATACAACAAAAAGACATGTTTCTATCACCCCTTGTGTCTGTTTGCCTTCTCTCAAACTGTATTTCTTTTTCCTTCTTCAAAACTGACTCTTCTCAAAGGAGTCTTCAATGGGTCTTTCTTGATTCAAAATGAACTGGAAGACAAGATCAGATAAAAAGGCTCTTTTCCTACTGCCCAAGCTAGAAAAAAACAAAAACAAAAAACAAAAGAAGACAAAATAATGCAAAATTCTCTCTCAAGAGCAACATTTTTTTTGTTTCAATGAAAACAAGAAAAGAAAGAAAGAAGAAAAACTCTACCAGTTTATCCTTTCAATTCACGTACTTTAACTAGGCCAACTTTCTGTTGATATAACTTAGTTTAACTCCATTTAATTGTATTCTTATAGACTAAGTTCCAACTGCTTTAAATTTTGAAAAACAACTTTTCCTACATAACCTTGCATACGTTTTACTTATATTATCATCTAAGAAGCACAACAGAATTACTAATTATCAAGAATACAAGTGAAGCACTACTTAAACTAAGAGCACTTCTAAGAAAATCTCTAAGGGAATCTAATAGATTCCCTGACATATGGTTTACAAAAAATTTTGGCAATATTTTTAAGCCTCAATGGGACAAGAGCTATTTTTAAAGCCATTCCCTAAGCTCTTGGCATTTAAATCTCTGGTATTCTAGGGAAAATTTAAGAACTTAAAATTTATGAGCTCCAGTTAATTAACTACTTAATTAAAATGTATAGCTGTGTTAAACATTTTCATGCCTGAGAAATAATGGTGTCAAATGGTTAAACAGCCAATTAACATAACCAAATAAGAATAATCAATAAGTTTGTTACAAATAAAATTTTAAGCATATATTCAAAATACTTATTTTCAATACAATTCACAAATCCAAACATTTTTCACTGGTTTCTAAGTGTTGACAGCTAATACTGTTAAGTCAGCATGCTATACATCTAAATATTCCTAGTGAGTTTTATTACCATAAGTGAGATAGCAATTAAGAATTCTCACATAACTTCCTTTATTATGAAGATGACAGCAAAAGCTGTACAAATGTGCAAGAACAGGAAAAAAAACCAGAAAGATACTAATATCCTTTCCTAACTCTTCTACTCTTAGAACTCTGCACAACCCCATCCTCCCATTTCCCATATTTCCCCCCACCCACTATCCACTTCTTCCAGAAATAGAACTGTTTTATCAGTAAAAACAAGCAACCAAGTAAAAATATACAAGAAGAATACCTGTATGATTTTCTTTCCATTACTTGTCCCAGGCAAGGATCCTCAGGTACTCTCTCCCATGCCATCCTCCACCATTTCTTCAACCATTAGAGATGCATCCTGAATGATGGTGGAGGGTTCAGAAGTTTATAGTAGATGTGGAATACTTAGACCAAGGGTCATATCCATCTCTTCACAAAAAGAATAGGGCCTTTCAGGCAGTCCAGAACACCATCACCACCTCACTCCTCTGTGATTATACTCACATGTTACTATTCTGATACTGAACAATTCCTACTCGACCCAAAAAACTCACCAGAAAAACCTTAGAATCTGGAATATGTCCTTCTTCTGGTTTTTTCTTTATCATTCATTATTTTAATTTATATATATGCTGGCTCATTTCCACAAAAGATATTGGATATCTTTTATTAATAAGTACCTAGAATTTAAAGAAATCCTTACTTAAATGTGTTCTCCACATGTATATCATCTTTCACAAAATTCATATCTAATGAGGAAATTATTAGTTATCCCCACCACCATATTCTGAGTAAAAAAGAACATGGAGAGATGTGTGTGAAAATACACATCTGTGAGTATCTCTGAATAATAGGGGAAGGAAAGAGTTACTATGAAGTGACAGAATTGTGTATGTTAAAAAGAAAACTATAGGCTTGAGACTATGTGCAAATTGAAGTGGTTTAATTAACCACTGCTACCTTCATGTTTCCCTCCTCCCTTCCTCTCCAATGTAACTTTTAGCTCTTTTAATTTTATTTATTAGATTTATATATATGTAACATTTTAGTTGTTATGTATCATATATATGCTTTTTGTAAAAACAATAATGTATTTTTAAAAAAGAAAAATATTTCTCTATCCTTTTCTCAATAGGAAACCTTCATTAACATTTCATGTACTTTCTTCTTTCTGATT
This sequence comes from Aplodontia rufa, assembly GCA_004027875.1. NCBI lineage: Eukaryota > Metazoa > Chordata > Mammalia > Rodentia > Aplodontiidae > Aplodontia > Aplodontia rufa. The sequence goes on from PVKS010018376.1 coordinate 34,882, forward strand.
AACATAATTTCTGATCCCAAATATACTATGCATACTCCTCTCACAACTTGTTTCCTCAATGTATTCTTGACTATCTTTTCACATGAATGTATTGTCAATCTTGTCCACTTTAGTATTCATATAATATTACATATTAATACCTAGATACTGTGGCTTTATTTTCCCTTTCTTCCCATCTCCTCAGAAGACTGAAATACCCAGTTTCCATGCTCCATGTCCCTTAAACATTTGATCATGTTTGCTGGTGGAGGGTGGGGGGTGGGAAGGGAGACTGGTGATTGAATCCATCGAGCTACATCCCTAGTCCTTTTCATTTCTCATTTTTAGACAGGGTCTCACTAAAATGATGAGATTCACCTCAAATTTTGCAATCTGTCTGCATCAGCCTCCCAAATCAGTGGGTTTATAGCTGTGTGCTGTATGCCTGGTGTTTTATCTTTAAGTTCTGGGATATTTCTTCAACTTTACTTCTAATCAGTAATCCAATTTTCAGTACTTCTTTCAAAAATTTCTTTTAACAATCAGGTTTTTAATTTCTGAGAGATGTGCGTATTCTTTTTTTTTTTCCAGAATAGCCTGATTGTTTTGTTACTATTTCATCCTCTTAACTTTCTCTGGAAATATAAATTATACTAAATTCCATTTACTTCTTAGATCATTCCCATTTCCCAGGGGTCAATTTTCCCCTTAGTTCATCTTCTGTTTTGTAGTGTTGATTTTCTGGTGATCCATGGTAGCAAAATCTGTGAATGATGTTCCAGAACAACCTAACTTGCCTGGGTTTCCCCTGTATATCAATAAAACTATCTATGATCACATCTTCCCTGAATGAGAGAGCTAATTTCAGGCTCAATATGGGTGGATGGAACCTATCAATAGGCATTTAAAATGTTTGCTGCTTTGGTTTTGCCTGCTCCTCCCCACTCATCAAACCAAGGGCCACTTGTTAGGTAAGTGCTCTATTACTGAGCTTCAACCCAGCTGGTGGTGGTGGTGGTGGGGGTGGTGGTGGTGGGGGGGGTGTTTTGTTTTTGAGGATATCACTTAAGTTGCCTGGGGGGCACTGAACTTGGGATCCCCCTGCCTCAACTACCCAAGTAGCTATGATTACAGGTATGTACCACCATGCCAATCTAAGTAAGGCATGTTTTAGAATGTGTACTCACAAAGCTGGCTGTGGGCTGGAACCCCAAGACTGACAACATAACTTTGGGGATAGAGTTGTTTATTATATTACAACATATGGAGCATTCTTTTCTTTTCCTTGTTTCTTTCCTTTCACACTTTTTCCTACCCTTTGCCTTCCCGACACTATGTATTCTTTGTAACAGTTCTCAAGTTCTGCTATGGTATTCTTTCCAATGCCAACATTACATACTAGAAACCTTCTTCATAAACATCATTGCAAAACAGAAGCTACAACTATATTTTCCACATAAATACTCCTGCTGACAATCATTATGTACAAAGTAGGAAAGGGAGGACCCAGCTGCTACAAGTAGTTTTTAAATTTATCACTCTGATGATCATGCCACTATTCACTCCAATTCTTTGAGACAGTTAACAATACAAATGAAACTTTTTGGGGGGGGTATACCAGGAATTGAACCCAGGAACACTTAACCACTGAGCCACATCCTCAGCTCCTATTTTTATTTGAGACAGGGTCTCACTACTTTTCTTAGGGTCTTTCTAAGTTGCTGAGGCTGGCTTTCAATTTGTGATTCTCTTGCCTCAGCCTCTGAAGCCACTGGGATTACAAGCATGTACTAACACAACAGATAAAAATGGAACTTCTTGAGATCCAATGAAAACCTCAAAAACTTTTCACTTTCAATTGAGGTTTTCCTTGCTCTTGTTTCTCTGAGCATCTCATTCCACCTGCTTTCTATCATCAGGGAAGTCCCCCAGATTTACTGTACCAATGTCACTCTTTCTTACTACTCAATACTATTATCGGCTTTCCCCCGCCCCCCTTTTTTTTTTAAATACATGCTTAATTCTTTCACACAGATAGGGAGGTTGGAAAAAGTGATCATTTGCCTTCTTTTACAAAGTCTCCTCAAATTTTCAACATGTATTTTCAGTCCACATTTCTTCCTAAATATCAGGAAGTATAAAATATCCACTCCTGTAACTTTATGAATGGAAATTTTTTGCTTAGCACACTCTGCATAAGTCTTTTACTTTCCCCCCGCTATCCCATCCTCACTTACTATATATCATGTCACATTAAATAATTTAGAATTTAATTTCCCACTTGTCGTTTATTTTCCAGGTGTCCTGTTCATTCACATATTCCTTTATATCAGAAATATCTTAATCTAAAATTATGTATACTTCAAAGTATTTTTTTTAAGAGAAGAGAGAGACAATGAAAGAGAGAAAGAATCAATTTTATTTAGTTTTTCATGTGGCCTTAGTTGCTCCGACAATTTGTTGTATACATGGTTCTGGGGTTCAAACTCATGTCCTTGCACATGCCAGGCAAGTGCCGTAACCGCTGAGCCACCGCTCCAGCCCCTCAAAGTACATTATAACAATTTGTTAGATAAAACCTTGAGTTTTGCTAATTGTTTGGGTTTGTTATTTCCCTTTATTTGTCAATATTTAATACATATCTTTCTTTTTCTCTCCAGAATTCTGTATTCTGATTCATTTCATTTTGGTTAAGTAATTCCAAATAATATATTTATTTATTTATTTATTTAAATCTTTTGCAGTTCACAGCCCTTTTGAAAGAATACATTATTGCCTTCATTCTTGAAAAATAGCTTTGCCACCAAAAAAAAAAAAAAAAAAACTAGGGTCAAAATATTTTTTTCTTTTAAGAAAGAGAGGGAGAGAGAAAGAGAATCAATTTTATTTACTTTTTTTTTTAATCTGGCCTTTGTTTCTCTGACATTTAGTTGCGTAAGTGGTGCTGGGGTGCAAACCTGGTTCCTCACACATGCTAGGCAAGTCCTCCAACCACGGAGCCACCGCTTTAGCCCAAGGGTCAAAATATTTCTATCTCAGAATTCTATAGGAAACTGTCCACTGTCTCTTAGTACAGTGGCTATATAAGAAAAATGCCAATCTGATTTTTTTAGGGTTAGACTTTTTTCTCTAACTGAAAACTTCATACATGTACACTGCATTTTTTTACTTCAGGAATTCCTATTTCTCACATACTGGTCTTCTGTATCTATGGTACAGTTCTCGAACTTTTATAATGTCCAACTCTTTTTACTATACTTTCTAAGAGAACTCTCAGTTATATTATCAATACTGCTTTTAACAACTTCTGTGTATGTGTGCACACATGTGTGCATGTGTATGTGTGTGTGTGTGTGTGTGTGTGAGCACATGCTGTTGGGAACCAAAACTAAGGCCTACTGCATGCTAGACAAGTGTTCTATCACTGAGCTACATCCCCACTGCATCTTCATCTAAAACAAAAATTACTGTAAAACATTTTAGATATACAAATGAGTATGAGGTATTACTTAATAAATATATATGTATCTACCACCCAGCTACAGGGGAAAAAATGCTATCTGGATAATATAAATACCTTTCCTTCCCAGAGGTAACCTAAATTGGATATTTATTATTACACAGATTTCTTTATATTGTAATATATATATAAATGTATATATATATATACACATCTACAAAGCTATATATATTGCTTTGCATTTTTAAGTTTAATATAAATATCATACTTCATGTATTCATTGGCAAGTTGTTTTTTATGGTCAACATTATATTTTAAGTACATCCATTAAATATGGGCATCATTTACTGATTTATTGTAACTTATTATGCCTTAAGAAATACTTAGAAGTTTTTTCGGAAGATGGCGTCTTGAAGCGTGACAGCATTCGCTGGGGCTCTGACTCTGACTGGGAAAAATCCACTGCATCAGCAATTTTCCAAGGTGCGTTCAGGGGAAACTATATTTGATTGTCTACTACTAGTTTGTGAAGCTTTTTAATAAGGAACCGAGTCTTAGGAGTTTTGCGAGAAGGGAAAAAGGAAAAAAAAATTTAAAAAAAAGAAACAGGGGTTTTCCCCCTCCCGCCACGGGCACATAAGCCTGCCACTGCAGAGAGTCTGCCAGAAAGAATTCTGTCTGCCCCCCCTCCCCAGGATTACTGGTGCAGCTCCTTGCTTGGTGTAGCATTCCTACGAGTTTGGAAATAGCAAGTTTCTGGCTGTTATATCAAGAACGGGAACAACAGCCTTCCGTCCCGCAGTACGCTGGACACATTCCCGACCGGCTCCAGGGACAGGAATACAAACGGCAGCCGCCGATCCAACGGGTCTGATTGGAAACATAGATTCCATCGCTAAACCCACCCTGTCCGTTACTAATTAGACCCCTGCCAAACTCATACTCTGTGAGGGGCTATAGCCGTGTTTGAGGACGGCCCCCTGGGGTGCACGGTAATTCTTCGCCATTACAAACGACAGGACTACATTTCCCATCAGCTACAAAAGCGGGACTACAGTTCTCCTGTCGGAACTAGGGGAATTTTTTTCCCTGTACGGGCAGGAACACTGACAACTTCCTTTTCGTTCCGTGCGCTCATTGGTCACAATCCCGCACCATCTGCAGAGACTGGGCAGCAAACCGCATTAAAGATCCAGTGGGTCTGAGCAGAAACATAGATTTCATCACTAACCCCATCCAGTCTGTAACTAATTAGAACCCCGCCAACATTGCATTCTGTGAAGGGAGAGAGCTGTGCTCGGAGACAGCCGCCGTCTCCAGGCGCCCGGTTGCTCGCCACCAGTACACGTACGAAAGGACGGGACTACATTTCCCATTGGCCACATAGGCGGGGCTACAGACCGGAGCGTATGCTGGAAGGAAGAGAAACTTCTCTGTTCTGCTAGCATCGGTGGCAATTACATTACGTTCCTTGCTCACTGGTCACAAGCCCGCATCTGCTACAGAAGTAGCCAAGACTGCAGATACGAGCAGAGCCACAGATACTGTTGATGGACCACCCCCTATCCTAAGTAAAACACTCGTCTCCCAAGCCCGCATATTGTGGGGAGCAACCCTGGTACAGGGAGACAGCCTGCAGGGGGCCATAGACTGAGAGACATTCAATTTGAGGTCCCAGAGTCACCCTCATTGTCTATAGATACAAAATTTCATTAAGAACTTTTTATTTGGCATTTTCATTTTCTTTTACTTTTTTAGCTTTTAATTTTTTTATTTTTTAACTCATTATCTTTTTAATTTTTACTCCTGCTCTCTTATTTTTTACGTTAGCATATTTTTTTAAATTTTTTTATTTTTTTATTTTTATTTTTTATCACACTGATTTTTTTTCCTCTTTTTTCTTCTTCTTCCTCTTTC